>CAUYQG010012939.1:0-34438 GCA_963574415.1 Tarsius wallacei | reverse complement strand
CCTGGGCAACTTGGCAAAACCTCATCTCTACAATAAATCAAAAAATTAGCCGGGCGTGGTAGTGCGCGCCTGTAGTTCCAGCTACTTGGAAGGCTGAGGCGGAAGGATCGCCGGAGCCCAGCAGGTCGAGGCTGTGGTGGCAGGGAGCGGCCACTGCACTCCAGTCTGGGCGACAGAGTGAGACTCCAACTCAAAAAAAAAAAAAAAAAAAAAAAAATTTATTATTTATCCACCCAGACTTTTACCTCTGTACACACACACACACACACACGCACACACACACACACACGCACACACACATACATATTTTCTTTTATGCAAAAACATAAAGAGAAAAAAACCTAAAGCTATATCTGTACATATATGCATATATACATATATATATGAGAAGGACCCCAAAAACCCCAGAACTTATTTATAAAAAATTGTATATTTATTCTTACATGTTTAAACTTCAGTCACCTTCAAAGTACTCTTCATTTGATGCAATACACTTATCAAGATGCTTCTTTCACTACTCAAAATAATTTTTGAACTCATCAATGTTGATGCCTTTTAGTGCTTCTGCCACTTTTTGTTTCACTTCGTCCACATCGTCAAAATGTTTCCCATTGAGGACTTTTGTCAGCTGGAGAAACAACAAAAAAAGTCAGTCTGGGTGATATTGGGTGAATAGGGAGGGTAAGGTATGGGGGTCATGCCATTTTTAGTCAAAAATTCCTCGAACACTCAGTGCAGTGTAGGCAGGTACGCTTGTAAATCACCAGTCATGAAATGGGCAAGCACATTGAAAGAATCTCAAAAAAAAAAAAAAAAAAAAAAAAATCACTGAAGCTGAAAACAGCCTCTCACAACAAAGCTAACTGGTACACTGATGCCGCCGGTGGGTTCCTAGAACACTTACCTAGAAAGGGAAGCCTATACAAGCGGCCCACCTTCCAAAAGATAATTCTGGAATTTTTGGATCTCCCCCTTGAATGTATATATACACACATATATATGTCCATATATACATACACATAGTGTACAGATATAGTTCTGGAGGGTTTTCTCTCATTTTTATGTTTTTACATAAAAGAAAATACACAGGCATTTGGTTTTCAATTTTGCCTTCGTTTAGCTGTGTGTGCTGGATTAATTATTTTTACCCACGTGTGCCTACCTGTATCTTTCTCTACCCTGCTCTGTGCCCTGGGAGGACTATATTATCATGATCACTTTTCAGTTTCTGTCTAGGTTTGGCCAATGCGGTTGTTCTAGCTCCCCTCATCCCTCAGGCCTAGGTTGGTAACGGCTCCCTCACATTGCTAGCTCTGGGGTACTGCACTGTCTTTTGTTGGTCTCCTTAGGCCCTGCCCACACCTTTACCATTTGTTTAACTCATTTTAAATGACTCAGCTTAAATGGGCCACCAGTTTCCTGCTGGGACCCTGAAAGAGACACTATATAACCCAAATATCTCTCCAGGTTGGAACAGGAGATTTCTCACATGCCTCTGAATGGCTGCCTACTAGTTCAGCAAATGGAGGTAGCAGAGTTTATTTAAGGCTATTCTCTATTGATAAAGATATTTTCTCCCAATTTTTCATTAACACAAAAAATGTTTAAATGAGTATGCTTGTACCTTTGCACAGACATGTGAGCATTTTTGAGGAATAAGGTGACTAGAAAGTTTCTGGATCAAAAGGCTTACAGGGTTCAAATACGCACAAGCAAAAGTCCCCTCCAAAAAGAGGGCACAGACTTACATGCACAGGGAGGCTCTGGCCCTTATCTAGAAACCCCAGGATTTTCAGAGATTGAACCATAACAGCATAGGAGGACTGCACACAAAGATGGTGAGAAAAGAGGTTCAGGAGACCCCACGCAGGGAGGTAGACCCAGCCGGTCTGACTCTCATCTCTGGGGACCAGTCCTCCCTCCTTGATGCAGACAGCAGCACTGAGCATGGGAGAGAGGTTGAAAGTATGGAGATAAATGCTAATCTCTAGTGTAAACATTTCTCAGGGCTGGCCACTCTCTGGATATGCCATAATCCCCCGCTTGGGGAGGGGATGAGACAACTCGGGAGGCTGAAGCTGAATTGGGGTAAAGGAAAGGGAGATTGGGAGAGACGGGAAGAAACACGGGCCAAGGAACCCATCATTTATGAGCCTGACAGTCATGGGAGCAGCCTGGCTGGAGACAGAGGGAATCCTCAAATGGGACACAGGGCAGAAGAGCAAAACTGGTCCCAGCAAAGCAAGCAGGGGCAGCAGGGACCCTCCCATCGTGTATCACAGACAGGCCCAGTCGAGGGACTGGTCAAGAGCGGTATGCCATCCATAAACCCATTAGTAATTTGAGTCAATGACCTTGAGTGTGAACTTTGCAAGTCACTTTCCCTCTGTGGCCCTTGATTTTCCCAACTGTCAGCTTGGGGTTGCATTCCCCACGTTACCTGTGAGAGTAGAGATGATGCTCTTGACCTCCATGTATCTTGCTGAAGTCAGGTGAGAATAAAGAGTAGGAGTAAGCTCTTTCTTGAAAGACAGAAGAATCCCCCAAGGACAGGCACAGAGGGGACAGCATGAAAGAGGAAACGGGAAGTTGCAGGCAGAAAAACAAGCTGTCGAGAATGTGGCTAGACTATACAGCCTGGGTTTGAATCTCAACATCTTCATTTACTAGCTAACGGGGCCTTGGGCAAGTTCGTTACCTTTCGATTTCCTCCATTGTTGTAAGAGTACGGCCTGTAATCCCGCGCCTTGGGAGGCTGAGGTGAGTGGATTGCCTGAGCCCGCGGGTTCGAGACCCGCCTGGGCAGGCGAAACCTCATCTCTACAATAAATCTAAAAAATTAGCCGGGCATGGTAGCACGCGCCTGTAATTCCGGCTACTCGGAAAGCTGAGGCGGAAGGATCGCCGGAGCCCAGCAGGTCGAGGCTGCGGTGGCCAGGAGTGGCCACTGCACTCCAGTCTGGGCAATCGAGTGGGACTCCAACTCAAAAAAAAAAAAAAAAAGGAATATAACTTACCTACTCCTCTTATACAACTACTTCCCTTTTCATAAAACCCTGAAGGACCCATGTTTCTACTGTGGCAGAATATGTAAGTCTATAGTAATTATTACCTTGATGAAAAGAGTACATGATAAGTCTTAATACAATTGCAAGCTCTGAAACAAAGGACTAATTTAAAGCAGTAGATGACATTAACCTGTGTTCCCATGAGTACATTAGGATTTTCAAAATACAGCACTTTCTCCTTGTACTGCATGCATACAAATGGGACTCAATTTATTGCAAATGGTATTTCAGAGCACAATGCTCGTGACATAATTAAGAAATGTATTCAGCCTGTTACTCATTTAATACCGTTAGGGTTCTTATCGAAAAGCCGTGTGTCGCCCCACAGTGTCGCTATCAGATTTATGCATTGTAAATACAGATATATTTTATTCATAGTGGATTCTTGCGACTTCAATTATGCAATAAGTATTTATTTGGTATTCATTCTTTCTCCCCCAATTGATAGCCATCATTAATTCATGGGAAACTGATTAAGCCTCTTGTAAAGCTCTAGCAAATACCTTAGAAGACCAACTCAATTTGTAAGGATGAAGCTGTTGTCACAGTTATTTCAGATGAAGAAAAAAATAGCCTTTGGACTGAGCAACTTCAGGGATAGTGCCTAGCAAAATGGTAAGCACTAGTGTCCCTCTTCCCTCCTGCAGGAACTCCCAACACTAGAGTCCAGTTGACTCCTTTAATATCACCGCAAAATGGTCTTCACCCAGTCTTCTTCAGCTCCTTAAATGAAATTACCATCCATTCAATTTCTTATTCAAGTCTGGGGACCACTCAGATCCTCCATCTTTTACCCCAAACAAACCAGCAAGTTCTGTTGGCTCTGTCTCCTACATATACAGCTGGCTCTTGAGCAACATGGATTTGAATGACATGAATTCATTTATAAGCAGATTTTCTTCTGCCTTTGCCACCCCTGAGAAAGCAAGACCCACTACTCCTCTTGCACCTTCTCCTCAGCCTACTCAACATGAAAACGACAAAAATGAAGACTTTTATGATGATCCACTTAATAGTAAATATAGTTCCTCTTCTTTATGTTTCTTAATATCATGGTTTTCTCTAGCTTGCTTTGTCCTAAGTATACAGTATATGATAATATAACATGCACAGTCTGTGATAATCAACTGTTTATGTTATCAATGAGGCTTCCAGTCAACAGTAGGCTATTTGTCATTTCGTTTTGGGGTGAGTCAAAAGTTATATTCAGATTTTCAACTGCATGGCAGGACAGGGGGTTCGGGGACTGTAACCTTCACGTTATTCATCAACTGTAACTGAAATGATCTCACTTCTCACTAGGGTGGCCAACTTGCTCAAGATTGCTTGAGACTTTCTGAATTTGGGAAATGAAAGACCCATATCCCAGGAGTCCCTCATTCCCAGCCAAGGCAGGATGGTTTGAAAAGATTGTCTCTATTTCAAAACAGAAATTGCCACATCCCAGAAATTCCCTTCAATCCTTAGCAAATGGAGATTATGGGCCATCCTACTTGTTACACCTTCCCGTCCATCTCCACATCTACAATCACCTCTACTCTTGACAACTGCAATATTATCTGGTTCTACTTTTCCTCTGTGGTAGTTAAGTTTCCATATGTGTTTTATTACCCTCTTGCTTAAAATCCTCCACTAGATTAAACTTCCTACCATAGCATGCAATGCCTTGTTGTATTAGTTTCCTATTGCTGCTGTAACAAAACACAAACTTGGCAATTTAAAAATACGTACACTTGGTCTGGCTCGGCGGCTCAGCCTGTAATCCCAGCACTTTGGGAGGCTTAGGTGAGTGGATTGCCCAAGCCCATGAGTTCGACACCAGCCCGGGCACCTTGGCAATACCTTGTCTCCACAATAAATAAAAAACTAGCTGGGCGAGGTAGCGTACTCACGCCTGTAGTTCCGGCTACTTGGAAGGCTGAGGTGGAAGGATGGCTGGAACCCAGCAGGTCAACACTGCAGTGGCTGTGAGTGCACCAAGGGACTCCAGCCTAGGTGACAGAGTGAGACTCCAACTCAAAAAATAAAATAAATAAATAAATAAAACAAAAATATGCACACATTGTTCTATGGTTCTTGAGATCTGGAATCCAAAATCAGTTTTACTGACCTAAAATCAGTGTTGGCAGGGCTAATTCTTTTTGGAGACTCTAGAGGAGAATCTGTTTCTTACCTTTTTTAGACATCCTCATTCTTTGACTCCTGGCCTCACATCATGTAGCCTTTTCTCCCTCTGCCTTTTCTCTTCCTATCTGACTCCTTCACCTCTTATAAGGACTTTCCCAGGGACGCTTATGCTTTCATTTGACTTATAACATAATCCAGGATTGCCTCATCATCTCAAGCTCCTGAACTTGTTCACATCTGCAAAGTCCTTTAAACCATGTGAAGTAACATATTCACAGGTTCTGGGGATTAGGGTGTGGCCATCTTTGGAAAGGGAACATTACTCAGCCTACCACACCTGTTCAATTTAGTCTCTGCCTTTATTTTTGGGATCTTAAATGGTACCAATGGTGGATATACAGAACCAGTTCATTCCCCTCATACCCTGGCCTTCTTTCAAGTCTTTGAACATACTGTGTTTATTATCAATTTGAGGTGTTTTCACTTGATGTCTTCTTTGCCTGAATTCATTCTTTCAGGTATGCAGATGATTGAGTCTTTCTCATTATTTAAGTCCCAAATGTTACCACATTAGAGAGTTCCTCTTTGGACTACCCTCATCTCCTACCCACCAGTATCCTTTATTTCATTATATCACTTAGGGTGCTTTTGATACAAGCAGAGATAATGCAATTCAAAACTGTTTTTAAAATAAAAAAGGTCAGTCATGACACATAATAGAGGTAGATAACCCCACTGTTGGTAAATTCGGTGATGTCATCAGAAACCCAGATATATCCCATGATTTCCCTATCCCACTTCATGGTCATAAAAAGGCTGCAAGACTCTGGGTATCATAGGTGAACAGAAAAAAGTCCATGAGACAAAAAAGTCTATGTGTATTTTATCTGAAAAGCAAAGAAACTTTTTAGGTAGGCCCTATCCTGGCAATAGACTTTGTCTCACCTCTCTTTGGCCAGAACGGAATCACCTATTCACCTCTAAACCAACTATTGCCAAGGAGAATGGGATTACCATAATTGGTTACTATCACAGTGTTGTATGCACCTGGTGGTTGGATATCTGAACAAAACCAAAATATAGAAGCAGATGTTAGAGAGATAGCTCATCTATCTTCTACAGCAATTCTTTTTTAAATTTCTTTATTGTGTGTATCAATTTTAGAAATAAACTTCTTCTGTTCATTGCCTATATTTTTCTAATAAAATATAGTTTTATTAAGGGTAGGTACTTACCTGTCTTGTTCTCAACAGTATCCTGATCCCCTGACACAGTGTCTGGCATAAAATAAATACAAAATAAATCTTATGTGTTGAAAGAATATTGCTTACTAAAATAACTCTTATATCAATTCATTTTTGTAATTTTATATATTTTTTCATGTAGGTCCAACAAATGTCTACTGAGCACTGTGATACACTAGGCACTGTGCTAGCAGGAATAGAGTGAGCAAGATAAACATGATCTTTAGAAGCTCTCATTCTAAAGGGGATAAAGCAAATTGAGGCAATATTGGAATGAATCTTGATTTTTTCTCACTCCACACACTTAAGAATTAGGCCCCCAAATCCCATACCAAAGTTATTTTCTTTGGCATAGATTCTTAAACTTCATAGTTCATTAGAATTGTCTGAGTTGCTAGATGAAATGCCGGTTACTATCTGGATTAGACAGGGTTATCCAAAGAAACATAAGCAATAGGATATTGAAAAAGATACAAGAGAAGAGATTTATTGTAGGAATTGACTCATGTGGTCCATGGAGGCCAAGAATTTTCATGATCCGTCATCTATAAGCGGGAAATCCAGGAAAGCTGGGAGTATAATTCCATCCCAGTCTGAAGGTCTGAAAATGGAGGTGAGGGGCTGATGGTATAAGTTCTGGTCTGAGTCTATAAGCCCAAGAACAAGGAATGCCAGTGTCAGAGGGCAGGAGAAGATGAATGTTTCAGCTCTGCCTTTTTGTTCTATTCTATTTTTCAACAAGCTGTATGATGGCAACCCACATTGGTGAGAACATCTGTGCTCAGTCTACTGACTTATATGCTAATTTTATCCAGAAACACTCCCATGGACACATCTAGAAATAATGCTTTACCAGCTATCTAGGTATCCCTCAGCCCAGTGAAGTTGATAACATCAATCAATTTTCTGGTCCCAGGAATCTTTATTTTAATAAGGTTTTCTGAATAGTTATGATCAGATGGCTTACGGCCCACCCTTTGAGTAGCAGTGTTCTGTGAGATCTTATCCTCTCAGGATAAGCTTAGTGAAATCTTGAGGTTGGAAAAAACTTCCTCTGTATTCTGAACACTTCCTTATAAGCTTTTCAGGACAAATACTGTTAAGTTTGAATTTTGTATAAATAACAAAAAATATTAAGGATAAGTATGTCCTGTGAAATATCTGAGGCAAACTTATACTAAAAGAAAATTGTTGTTTTCTTACAATGCAAAGTTAACTGAGCATCCTGTATTTTTATTTGCAAAAACTTGGCAATCATACTTCTTAGAGAGGTATAAACAAATGTAGGATATCTTTGAAGATCACTGAAATCTAGTATAAGAAGTACTATACTAGAAGAAAGTGAAAGAAGTTGCATAAGCCTAGAGTTAGACAGGGTTAGAGAGCAAATTCAGATTGAAAGGCCAAGGAGTCCTTCCTATAGGAACTAAAATTTAAGCTGAAAATTAAAAGATGAGTAGGAACCACCTGGCAAATGGGAGAAAGTTGTTTTTCACAAACAGAAGTTGAGCTATCAGCCTGAAGACCAGAGAGATGATGCCTTCTTGGGAATTATAACTAATACTTGCTTATGGTTAGGGGCCATGGTGACAGGTGACACTCTAGGGGACATCTCAGGCCAGACTTTCAAGAGATCTGTGCCAAGTATCTGAAAGTAAAATACAGGGCAATCCACCAAACTCCAGCTGTACTTTAAAGTCCTCTCCTCTGGATAGTGTCCAAGGCTTTTGACTCAAGAACTTATTAAAATAAAGATTCCTGGGACCAGAAAATTGATTGATGTTATCAACTTCACTGGGCTAAGGGATACCCAGATAGCTGGTAAAACATTATTTCTGGGTGTGCCTGTTGGAGTGTTTCTGGATGAGATTAGCATTTAAGTCAGTAGACTGAGTACTGAAGATGTTCTCACTTATATATATTTTTATATATATATATTTATATATATATTTTTTGTATATATATTTATATATATATTTGTATATATTTATATATATGTTTATATATATTTATATATATATTTATATATATTTATATATATTTATATATATATAATGTTGGTGCAAATGTAATTGCAGTTTTTGCAAGTTGAAATTTGCCATTTGATATTGGAATACATTCTTAATAAATGTGATTATATTAAACACATTTTAATGCACATTTCTCACTTTATGTATTTTTGCTAATGATTTATTACTTACTGTTTATTTTATATTTATTTTAGACTATGGAAATGATGTTAGACCAAAAGCAAATTCAAGTGATTTTCTTATTCGAATTCAAAATAGGTGGTAAAGCAGCAGAGGCAACTCACAACATCAACAAGGAACTGCTAATGAACAAGCAGTGCAGTGGGTAGTTCAAGAAGTTTTGCAAAGGAGATGAGAGCCTTGAAGATGAGGAGCATAGTGGCCAGTCATCGGATGTTGACAATTACCAGCTGAGAACAATCATCAAAGCTGATCCTCTCACAACTATACGAGAAGTTGCTGAAGAACTCAGCGTCAAGCATTCTACAGTCATTCAACATTTGAAGCAAATTGGAAAGGTGAAAAAGCTTGATAAGTGGGTGCCTCATGAACTGAACAAAAATTTTTTTAAGGTTGTGATTTTGAAGCATCATCTTCTCTTATCTGTGCAACAAGCCATTTCCTGATTGGATTGTGATGTGCTACAAAAAGTGGATTTTATACAACAACCGGCAATGACCAGCTCAGTGGTTGGACCCAGAAGAAACTCCAACACACTTCCCAAAGCCAAACTTGCAGAAAAAAGGTCATAGTCATGTTTGGCGATCTGATCTACTACAGCTTTTGAAATCCTGGTGAAGCCATGACATCTGAGAAATATGCTCAGTAAATCAACGTGATGCACCGAAAACTGCAATGCCTGCAGCCGGCATTGGTCAACAAAAAGAGCCCAATTTTTTTCCACAACAATGCCTGATGGCACATTGCACAGCCAACACTTCAAAAGTTGAACGAATTGGGCTACAAAGTTTTGCCTCATTTGCCATATTCGTCTGATCGCTCCTCAACCAATTACCTCTTCTTCAAGTATCTTGACAACTTTTTGCAGATAAAATGCTTCCATAATCTGCAGGATGCAGAAAATGCTTTCCAAGAGTTCATTGAATCCTGAAGCATGAATTTTTATGCTACAGGAATAAACAAATTTATTTTTCATTGACAAAGATGTGTTGATTGTAATGGTTCCTATTTTGGTTAATAATGATGTGTTTGAGCCTGGTTATAATGATTTAATATTCGTGGTCTGAAACCACAATGACTTTTGCATCAATGATATATATATATATCTCCCTGGAGTTGTATGCATTTTGAGTAAGTCCATTCAACCAATGAGTGGATTTCTCAGACAAGAATCAGTTTACACCAAAGATAGACAGGAGTCCATTGAATTTTTTTTAAAGGAACATGAAGAGGCATTCTAAATGCTGTTTTACCTTCCCTCTGTTGTCCCCTTGGTCTTAGCTAAAATTTTTCTGTGCAAGAGGAGAGAATGGCTACTGGAAGTCAGCTGATAACCTATTGTCAAAAGGAAAAATTATGATAAATTTAATCATAGATCTGACTGTCTTTTATTCATGATTCATGAATTGGAGCAACCTTCACTCCACAAAATAATATGAGATCCCCCACTGGGAATAGCAGAACAGAGGATTTTGTAAAGATGGGAACAAGATAAACAGAACAGTAAGGGGGAAAAAACCTAATTAGTTGACATCAGGTTACTTCAGACTACTTTTTTTCATAAAGGTCAAAGCAGACGGGCCTTTCTTATGTTGACTCAGGTAGGGTGGAGTCTCCTATTTTCAAGAAAAATTAATCTGTGTGGGGACTTATCTGCTTCCTTAAAGTTTCTGTTTGATCATGTGAATGACTCTACTTTGGTTTGGTGTGGTCAGTCTGGGCCTAGTGCAGGAGCTCAGAGTAAAATAACAGCCTCCCATAATTTTTGTTTAACACTATACTACAGCAAGATGAAAAAGTAGAGATTGAGGAAGAGATGCATTTTAGACGGGGCAATCTGGAAAGGCCATTTCAAGGAGAGGACATCAAGGAAGGGAAATAAATGAAGTACAGGAATTAGTAGATGTTCTTAGAAAAAGCCTTCCAGGTCAAAGAATCTGTATAACAAATCACCTGAAGCCAGGTTCCAGAATAAAAATGACCAGGAAACTATGAAGTGATCCTTCTTAAATAACAAAGAGGTTTGATTAAAATAGGTTTAATGGCCTATGCTAGTCACAGAAGAAAGCCACGACCCTTCTTTCTTAATGATGCCACCACTTTCTGAAATGCAGTGCTGTTGGCAGGTCCTAGAGTGACTTCAAAGGAGGTCGTTTGATCATCCAAGCAAGTGATTGGAACACTCATCCCAGGAAATAGAGGTGAGCGACAGCTAGCACCCAGTTTCTCAGCTCTCATCTCCCTAAGCCCCTTGCCTCATCCCATTTGAAGATTGCTCACTGGCAGACTCTCTTATCATGAAGCACAGACAATGGCAGCTGCCAAATCTTCCAGTTTCTCTGAACTGTTGTCCAAAGCCCACCCTTCCCAGGACTGCAAATCTCCTTCTGGGAAAAATGATCTTGAGCTGCTTTCATGACAAGCCAGCTAGCTCCTGAATTCCTCTCTCCTTCTACACACTCTGCTCACACCTTGTAAACTCCTACTTGATCAATTCAAACATCACTTTCATGGGAAATTCTACCATAATCTCTCTCTCTCTCTCTCTCTCTTTCACACACACACACACACACACACACACACACACACACACACACATCAGGTTATATACTCTCAGGGCTCCCTAAGCGTCTGCCAATGTATGGTTATATAAGATAGCGTGGTTAACATGTCTATTCAGGCTGTAGCCTTTATGAAGCCTATGTTGTGTTGCTACAAGGTAAATGTTTACAAATGGCAAAATTGTGATTCTTTTAAAAATATAACATGAACACATATCACACATTTTACTTAACTCTTTAGTTAATGTAGGAACCCATAAGATATTACAAATGGTACAAAGAAGAATCCAAAGGGCAGATAAATATACAGTTGAACATAATTTACAAATAGAAGCAAGACTGGTCAATATCCACAAGGCAAGAATCAATTGCGTTCCTTGGGATATGATTTGCATTTTCATAAACAAGAAACATTTGCATCACTATCTGTTTTCTACACTTTTTGGAACTCAGAAATAGCTCAAAGACAGAGAGAAACAGATAATCGTGAAGAGACTGCTACACACAACAGCCACTAATCTTCCTGGTTCTTGTCAAAGTTTTCCCCAACTTTTCTTGTTGTTGTCTTCCAGCTGTTTTGCAGAATACTCACATATAGTAGATATTCAGTGAATATTTATTCAACGAAGGGCGGCTTCGTAGATGTATTCATTAAAAGAAGACTTATTTTGTATCCAGTGAGGTGGTTCTCAGTTCAAACCAATGCATGTTCTCTTAGGGTCCATATCTGCTCATGTCTAAGGGACAGATAGAGAAGTGACAACAGAATCTTTGGAGAGAATGCATCCTAAAAGACACATCTGACTCAATATAAATTCTCACTGGTCAGAAGAGGGCACACATGTGCACGTACACACACACACACACACACACACACACACACACATACACCACTTTCAATATATAAGTACCTTAAACAGGCCAAATACTTAGGGAAAACTTAAGAAAACAGAATTCTAAGGAGATCATGAATGTGAAAATGTTTTGAAAGTGGTAAAATGCCAAATGACTGGAGGATGAGAGAATAAAATATAGATTCCAAATCTGTGTCATATGGATTTAAAGGCAAGATCACTTTAGCTTGGCCAGTAAAATAAATAGCAGCCCTCAAAACTTTCAGTTTATCACAAAATTTGTGTAATTAAAAATCTCTTTCTTCCCTTTTATTACATCTATGAACATTCTACAATTCCTGAGTCTCATCTCATGCTTCTAGGCTGTCACTCACACTGGTTTTTCTCTAAGACCCTGGAAGGAAGCCTAGAGGTATCTTTAATGGTCATACATTTTCAAAAAATGTCAATGGCAAAATATTTTACCTGCTACCAGTTAAGACTATTGATTATATCCCGTCAATCTTTTCATTATATTCCCCTCAAGTTAGGTAGTGGTGTTCAAACAGCACAGGCATTGTGGGACCCATTCAAGAGATTTGAGTTGGAGACACATTTTGTTTAAATTGAATGTGATATATTAATGAAGTTTACATTCACTTCATGGAGAATTGAATTATTGCTACATCCCAGTGTAGGAATGGCTTCCAGGAATATATGTTCTAATCACTGTGTATATTCACTAGTAGTTATGACATAAAAACACTGGGTAGAAGTTATATCGTGATATACCTGAGTCCTGTAGCCCCAGCCCTGGAAATATGTGACTAGATAAGGTGAAACAAAGTTTAAAATATAAGAAGGTTTGAAGCAAGTCTTTTGAAAATTTTTTCAATAGTTAGATGTATAAAACTTCATATAACAGATTTGGTTCTCACTGAAAACTACTCAAAATGAAATTTACTACCAACAAGAATATACTAAAAAAATAGTTTATACAATTTTAAATGCTGCATAGTTTTTAAATATAGGAATCATATTAAATAAAACTAATTAGATCTTTTGAGTTTTTAAGGAAAAAACCTGTAGCCCGACTACATAATGTGAAAATGTTTGCAAATTCACGTTTTATAAAGTGCAACTATCAATAATAATAGAAACACATTCCAATCAACAAAATAATTCTTTCTTTTCTCTTTGTAAAACTTATTACAAAATTGTTGTCACATGAAAAATCAATCAAGGAATTTGCAGCTATTTGATGTAAGAAATCAAGGAATTTGCTATAAGAAAAATATACCCTGTAGGTGTGCCAAGCAGGTAGTAAAAAGGAAATATTACATCGTTTCTCTGGATTTTGTGATGTTTGTGCTTTTTTGTAAGCTTGTAAAAACGTGTAACTTTTGTGATTTATGTTCTCATTCTAAATAAATATTTACTTTTGTGACACTTTTTTTTGTACCTTTATATTCTTTTCCATACAAAGGGCCTTAAAAATTTTATAATCATCAGGTCTTATCTAGCTGACTCTGGCCCTGCTCATGAAAGGCTGACTCCATTGCCCATCCATTCCTTATCCTCACCCTATGACTGATTCCTTTACCTTCTCCCCATCTCTCACCCCAGAAGTTAGCAGTGGGGTGAAGATCAGGGATATCTTATTACATAATGCTTGATAATTTTTATAACTTATTTTTTTACAACATTCACATGGATGCTACAATATAGACACATAAAAAATGGCAGTGTCAAAACAACAGACTTCACAAGTAACAGATCTAATCAGTTCCATTTGACTACAGATCTCCGCTTCAGTAAAGATGGAAAAGTGCTATGGTAGAAATTCCCAAATAACTTAAATGTGGTAGGCAGAGTGACCTCCTAAATATGTCCACATCTTAATCCCTGGAACCTGGATGTGCTGCCTCACATGGAAAAGGGAGTTAAGTTTATAGATGGAATTAAGGTTGCTAATCAGCAGGTCTTGAGATGGGCAGATTATGCCATATTATGTAGTTGGGTTCAACATAATCACAAAATTCTTAAAAATGGAGGAAAGAAGCAGAAAGAAGTGAGTCAAAGAAAGAGGTATGACAAGCAAGCAAGGTCAGAGAGATGCTATGGTGCTGAATCTGGAGATGGAGGAAAGACCATAAATGTAGGCAGCCTCTAGAAGATGGAGAAGTCAAGGAAACATGTTCTACCCTGGAGCCTGCAGAGGGGAATGCCCCTTCCAACAACTTGGGTTCTAGCTCAGTGAGACCTATGTCAGACTTCTGACCTACACAAACTGTAAGATAATAAAAGTGTGTTGTTGGAAGTCACTAAATTTGTGGAAATTTGTTACAGCAGCAATAGGAAAGTAATATGCTGAATATCAACTTGAGCAACTGTGACACTGAGATAGGGAACCATCACATTAGTCAAAGTTCTTTGGGTTATAGTTCGTGACCAGTCTAAGCAACATAATGAGACCTCATCTCTACAAAAAATAAAAAATTAAAAAAAATTAGCTGGGTGTGGTGGTGCATACCTGTAGCCCCAGCTACTTAGAAGGTTGAGGTTGAAGCTGGAGGATTGCTTGAGCCCAGAAGTTTGAGGCTGTGCTGAGCTGTGACTGTGTATCACTGCACTCCAGTCTGAGTGAGAGAGTGAGAACCTGATTCGAAAAAAGAAATGTTACTTGGGTTATAAATAATATAAAGCACATTATAATTGACTTGATGGAGGGACTATATTGGCTAGTATAAGAAAACAGATTAGATAATATCCCATGCCAAGGGTGAACCAACCACCGTGGCCAGAGGGAATATAATAACCTAATGGGGTTGACCAAAGTCATGTCTTTCCACACATACCCTTTCAAATAAGGAGTGGGTTCGAATCACCTGGGTCCCCAGATGGAAATCAGGTATTCTTGGGTAGGAAGAAAGCAAAGCAAATTCTGAGAAGGATGCCACAAATGTCTGCAGCACAGAGCATTCTTTTTTCTTCATTTTTCTTTTGACTAGTATGTGAAAGGCAGACCTGGAATCTCACCAGTGCAGAGACATGAAAACCAGGCAGTTTTAAAAACATGTTTAATTGTTGATGTTGGAATATACTCCTCCTGGCTGATCAGCTGTTTTTATTATTTGATTTTACTTTCACTCTAGTTAAACTAGTCTGATATTCTGGCCGAGATATTGATTAATAAATCTTCAAAACCTGGTTGTCTTTAAAGGATGCATCTGAGTCCATTTCAATGCTCTTTTGTTTGTTTTTGTAGCTTAAAGGCCACCAAGTCAGAGTTCCTCTTGGTTGATTACCTCTTCCACCAAATGTTCAGTCACTATTGTTTTACTGCAATCTATTTACAAGAAATGGATGATTTTTTTCCATGATGCTAGGAGCGCTGAGTTGTGTTTGTTTATTGCTCCTATGTGCACCAGAACACATCCCTGGGATTCAGCTGCCAGTGTAAGGGATTAGGGGGCTAAGTGAGTCTGACCAGAGTGGGAATCCTTCAGATGTGCACCTCTCTCCAACTCTTTTGCAGGCAAGTTTTATTTAACTCTCTCTCTCTCCTTCCCTCTCTGTCTCTCTCTTTCTCTCTCTCTCTGTCTCACACACACACACATACACACACACACACACACACACACACACAGAGCCCTTGCTACAGCTTAGCAACAAAACAATTTCCCAAGATCTATGCAATTTCTTTATTTCATCTTGGAAAATAGAAAAATGTGCAGGTATAACATACGCAATGATTCAAACATACATACTTCCATTAGATCGTCTGCTTTTTTTCTTTGATTGGAAGTACCCCAAAGGAATATATATCTATCCATCTGTCCTTCCACAAAACAGTCCACTCTCAACAACCACAGGAATAGAATCAGCTTGATTGCCTGGAAACCATTTCTGTCAGGAGTGTTTTAGTTCTAACCTAGGTAATGGTCAGCAACACTTCTCCTTACTTGGTAAGACCGTACTACAGGGAGCATTTCTATATCTGAAATCAGGACACCCAGGGGATTTCCAGAGTAGAAGAGAAAATGAACCTATCTCTAAAAGCAGCCTCCTCTCTCCCTGAAGCCCTGACAGCTCCCCACAAAGGAGGACTAGGAAATCAAAAGCCCTGACACATAACCACTAAAGTCATCCACTTTCTGATTAGCACGAAGCCCTGCCCTTGTATCCTTCTCAGTCAATATCTTGGTCCATCACACACAATGTTAAAAAAACAACAACCAGGATGACTGTGTTTCTGAGGATTTGCTGGCACCATGCACTTTGCACATATTAGTTCATTTAACCCCCAAATGCCTAAGAAGCAGGTATTGTTTATCTTACTTTACAGCTGCGGGAACGTAGTTCTAAAGAGCTTAAGAAATGTTCCTATTGTGACTGGGTTTCTTCATCTCAGCACTATTGACATTTTTGGTTTGAATCTTTGCATTGTAGGATGTTTAGCATCCTGTGAGTCCTCTACCAACTAGATTCGAGTAGCAACCACTTTTGCCAGCTGTGATGATTAAAAAATGTCATCAGACATTGTCAACACGTTTCTTAGAGGACGTAATCACCCCAGCAGCTAAGTTCCTCTGCTTTATGGCATAAGTAAATAGAGGAGTTCAGATTTAAGCTCACTTATTTAACATTCCATATTACCATAGTGTCAATTACTAATTCTGGATCTTCATTTATCTAAAATAATCTCTCTTTAACCTACTGTCCCGAAAAAAGATCATCTTCTTGAGAAAGACTTGAAATATTCCCTACACATAGAAATGATAAATACTTGAAGTGATGAATATCCTGACTTGTTCATTATACATCTTATGCATGTAACATAACATCACATGTACCCTATAAATCCGTACAAATATTATTTATCAACAAAAATATTTTTAAAAATTAAAAAGATTATCTTCTCTATTTCCACAGAGTCACCTTATAGACATTCTTTTCTTTTCCTTTGCTGTCATTTTTAATTCATTGTCATCTGACTTCTATCGTCAAATGCCATTTCTCATTCCCATCATACAACTTGATATTTCTCTCCTCTTGCTCTCTTTTTCTCTCTCTCCTCCTCCTCTCTCTCCAGTCATGCCAATTCAAGGCTCTGATGATCAACATTGCCCTCAGCTGCTCAGACCTGATGGTCATCCTGAAGCAGCCCCCATTCTTGATTATGTTCTGTGGCTCTGGTCTCTGTCCTCACAACTCTGCAATTCCTCCCATTCCTCAGACCACTGCACTCAAGCCTGGGTGACAAGAGTGAGATTCCAACTCAAAAAAAAAAAAAAGAAAGAAAGAAAGAAAGAAAAGAAAAGAAAAAAGAAAAACAAATCTCACTTCCTGAAAATGCCATGTGTTTTTCAACCTTTTATTTTAATAGACAATTACATTGATCTATTGATAAAGTTTGTTTCTTTGGATAAAGCTAATTTCCACTTAAGCTTGTTTGTATACTTTTAGGACCTCAGGACATATTTGACAATCCACAGACCAGGTTCAGAGATCTCCATACTAAGGGGGGTGTTTTGTCTATTCTCAAAATAAATGCCAAGCTCCTGAAGCCACCTAGTTCAGAGTTTTGAAGGCTCTCCACCTCCTTCTCAACATGGGTAGATGAGAGAAGGAAAAAAAGGCTGACAAGACAGCTGATTGTCTTATCAGAATGGCAAACTCTGGCCACAACTCTAATTTCAAATTTTAATCTTCCCCGTATCAGTGGCAAAAGAATGATGATGGTAAGTGTGACGATAATTACTGGGAGACTTCATGCTTGAATCTGAAGATTTTTAAAGTAGATGACATACTTCTGGACTACTTTATTTCAAGATCATTTATACGACCGTTAATGAAATGTTGGAGAGGTCCAAATTCTATTTTTTTCTTTTGTTCTCTGATGGCTAAAATAACAATAATGAAAAAAATTACTCTGCTTCAAAATCCTCCATTACTAACCAAAAACCATAATTTCGCTTGCCTGTCAGGGACAAATATTTAGATTTAATTCATGGAAAACCATCTATCAAATCTAGAGAACTGTACTTCTGTGTGACGATATAGTCATGAAAGCTTTTGGTTGCAAATGGCAGAAAACCAACTCAAACCAAATTCTTTAAAAGGAGGAAATTGATTTGCTTACATGCTATAAATTCCTAGAGGGTGGATGCGGAGATTCCAGCACAGCTGGACATAGGGATTTAAATATCTTTCAGGAATTTCCATGTCCCTATTTATATCTCTGCTTGGTTCTTTGCTTAGACAGACTTCAAGATAGTCACAGTAAACGCCAAATCTATGTTCCTGTTTCAGAGAAAATTCTAGCACCCAGAGATGGTCTCAGGGAAGCTTCTAATTTGCTCATTTGGTTTGTCCCTGAACCAATTACTGAGTTCATGCTGGTAAAGTATTTTTATTGACCAGTCGTGGGACATCAAGCCCAGGGTTTGAGATTTAAAGTTCTATTCCACATAGAATGTGGAAAAAGCTTGGTGCTGCTATCAGAAAGGGGGAGAAGGATGCCAGTAAGTCAAAAGCAAGATATGTTCATCTCAGGCACAAGTTTTTATTCCTTAAATACCCTGAACTGTGTAATCCTTCCATGGGATCATCCTATTAAAGGTCAATACACTTGCTTTAAGGCTGGGATTTAAACCTGGTCTTAAAACTTGCTGTTTCATTTCTATTACTTTTAAAACTCTTCTTTGTTCAACTTGGCTCTTTCAACTAGTCTAACTAGAAGGTAATTTTAGGAAAAGAGATTTCCCAGGCATTTCTTCTCTGTCTCTCATCTGCCTGGTTTTGGCACTTCCAGAAAGAAAGCATTCATGGCATTCCTATTTGGCATAATCCCTTCCAATGAGTTGTCTCACTTGTTTATTCTTGCAGTGGTGCCCTAAATAATATATTTCTATCAAACTTCATATCTCAGATTTTCATATACTTGCTTTGTCTAGCCTGGTGATGTCCAATATAGTAGACACAGCTATCTAAGTTTACATTTAAATTAAGTAACATTAAGTACAGTAAAATGTTCAGCTCTATTAGCCACATTTCAAGTTGTATTAGTTACTTTTAAAATACTCAATAACCACATGTGCCTAGTGAATGTCACATTGGATAGCCCATATAGAACATTTACATCATCAAAAGATGTTCTATTGTACGGTATTGGTGTAAATCACCAAAGTTTTCTACATTAAATATGAAATTCCATTCTGTTAAACATATCTTCCAAGCATATGGCCCTTCAGTACAAAGTGGAAACTTAATTAACCCTTTTCCTATTACCCCCAAGGATACTTGCCAGAGGTGCTTGCTGCTGCAATGCTTATCCCAAGATTAAAGAAAAAAAAGAGAGAGAGAATTACAAAATATAGTAATTCTCTTCTTTTTTTCTTTTAGTAATTCTTACTAGGATTAAAGACAAGTTCTGTTTAGAAATAACTTCAGGAACAATTTTTATATATTTTCACATTGAAAACTAGTCAAATTTGCTTTAGTCTCAAAGAGTACACCTATGTAAAATTTAAAAAATGCAGCAGTGAGCTGCACTTTTTTTTCCTAAACCAGTAAAGGGTCATACTTAAAATGATAAGGAGCAAAATATTTAGTTGCTGACTGTACACTACAAATAATGGACCATTTATAACAGGAACTTACTATTAGTATGACCACATACTCCATTGCATTTTTTAAAATTTACAACTCAGTTTCCAATAAATTAAGCATTTATTTTATTCCTCATTCATTCTGACCAAGCCACAAGCTTTTCTGTCTTAACTTCCATCACTTGCCCCCCATTTATTCTACATTTTGTCTGTACTAATTTTCCCACAATTCCCTAAATGTGCTAGAATCTATCATGATTCAAACATTTATGCTATTCTGAGGTCATGAAAAATCTTTTTCCCTGTCTTCTATTCATTCCTTGACACTTTATTCCTCACTAGATATTAGATATTTGTGGCAATACTCCTCTATACATCTGCATTAGGGAATTTATCACACATTATATTATGATTAGCGCTTTGTATGGAAGCCTCTTGGGAGCAGGGACTCTGTATGTCATCCTCCCAACTCACCGTTGTCAATTACATATTCAAGTTTCAATACCTGTGTTATAAATTGAAGTGAGTTAAAATGTTATTGAAGGCCCTTTAAGTTCTGACTCTGATGTAAATGTTCACCCTATCCCCACTGCTATTACACATAGACTACATCCAAGCCACCTTGTCCTATTCATTCCTTGTTCTCTGGTCACACCATGCACACCCTACCTCCATATTTTTGCATATGTTTCTTACTTTCATTGGAAAAATACCTTTCTTTTCCCTCAACATTCATTCTTCACTGCCAAGCTAAAATAGCTTCTCTGGAAATGTACCCAAAGCCTACTCATCCAGAATATGTTTTTCTCTGCTCCGTTCTCCCATGGTGTTTTGTCTTTGAATACCTCTTTTAAAGTACTTATCACAGCCTGATTTGTATTACCATTAGTCATGTCCAAGTCCGTCTCCCTCACTAACTTGTGACCCCTTCAAGGACACAAAGTATGTCTTACTCATCTTTATTTTCCTCTTGCACTTAGCCCAGAAAGTTACCCACCATTGACACTAGAAAGTATTTGTTGAATTGAATTGCTCTGCAAAGAAGTACTTCCTTTAAAAGACGTAAAAGAAAAAGAACAGTGACAGCTTTGCTGAAGAGAACACAATGAACTGAAAAGTCGCCAGCTTTGATCAAAATCCTGCCCCAGGAACTCTCCAGCTGCTCAGACATGGTTTCCTAGTATCTTTGGGAGCTATGGACTCTCATAAAAGAACAACGTGATCAGAACTGAGGGGGAAAGAAAACACAGGCAGAGGAAAGGCAGTGACTCCACACACTGGAGTTTATTAATGCATGGCAGAGTTCACTTACCAGAGCACACAGTGGAGGGAAGCTGAAATCCTTAGCAAAGGGAACATTTAGGCTCTGGGTTTTATAAATGTTTTGAGGTTTTATAGCTAAACATAGAGTAAAAGATTGTTGTGGATATTATTTTAAATGATTTGGAAGGGTTAAAAATAATAATCTTGCCTTAAACAGCAAGGAAAATATTAAACTGTTTGGAATAATAGACTGTTCATTCTAGAAGGGATTATAAATATCTTCTCCAGAGACAGCAAATAAAAGAGATCAGCTACTAACCACCATTTCCGATGACTATGACAAATAACTGCAAAACAGTTGCCTAATTCTTCAATAAGAGTGAGAATATGACCTCAGAATCCTTCTCAACACAATGTCAACACTACAAGAGCTGGCTTGTGAGATGAGATTATTTGCCATCCTATCTCACATGTAAGATGAGGAAAATAAAGCCCAAGAGTAAGGGAATCCTCCCAGGCGACCCAATGAATTGGTGCAAATTGAGATTTACATCCCAATTCAGTTACCTTCCCATGCCCACCTGCCTGCTCCTTTCCTGGCCATATTCCTACATGGATGGATTTATTCCAAACAAAGCCTGCCTCCAACAATTTGGAACACTTTAGGGGGGCATGTTTAATATCACATCCTTCAAGAAGTCTTATGGTAACGTATGCCCCCGCCCCCAGTAAAAGGTTTTCTGACCAGCCGATCTTCAGCCCCAATGAAATCACTGTCTTTTTCTTGGATATCAACTTTATTCTCAATTCCCCGATTCAGCTGCACAGGGCGCTCCCTGGCAGGCATCTTCAGACACAAGCTTTGCTGAAAATCTTCAGGTCTCCAGCCTCCCCTACATGCTGCTCTACATCAAGTTTCCCTGGGTAAAGCCTGGGGCTGCCAGAGAAAGCACAGCCTGGGCTCTGAAAGCTTTAGCACTTCCTCTCTCTTCCTTTTAGTGCAGCTGTTTGTAGAGCTTCCCAGAGGGAGAACTTGAAAGGGACTCTTAATAACCTTGTTCAGAGCTCCAGAGGAGAAATTAAACCTTTCTGCAAATTCAGCATGGAGTCTTTGGCAAGACAAAGATCTCAGATGGTTTTGTTGGCGCTGGGGCTCTTTAGGGCTTAACCCTCTAAATCTTTGTGTTTGAATGCTGTATTTCGGTTCCAGAGGTGGACCTCTGACTTAAGGTGGGCGTTTAAATCATCGCATCATTTCTTCGTTCTGGTGACAGTGACAGTGTCCAATCTGGGGTACTGAGAGGCCACCCTGAAACTTCGCTCAAAATTTTTGTTTTCCATTTCTTTTTTTAAATGTTATTTCATTTTAAAGTTGTGGGATGCAATTCAGGATGAGGTATACAAGTGGTCATTGTACAGGTAAAGTTTAGGCCTCCCTTTGGTCCCCAATTCTCCTGGTTTGAGATCAGGTGCCCTTATGGATGTTATGGTCCCTCCCCTCTCCCCCTGCCTCCCTCCCCTGGCAGTTTCCAGCTACTGCCAATCTGTTTCTTAAAGTATTATGGTAAACGTTCAGGGTCCACTTATGAGTGAGAACATGTGGTATTCAGTTCTTTGTTTCTGTGATAGATCACTCAGTATTATAGACTCTAAATCCATTCAAGTTGCTGTGAAGTCCATGATTTTTGTTCTTTATAGCTGCGTAATATTCATGAACAACACCAGTTCTAAGTTTTCCATAAAAATAGGAATCTGCAGAAGTAAGGAAGCAAAGTTTTGTTGTTGTTTTTTAAAAATAAATTTTAAGAGATTCAGAGAACCCCTAACATTTATTTTTAAAACATAACAACAGCAACAGCAACAACAAAACTTTGCTTCTTCACTTCTGCAGATTCCTATTTTTACAAAAAGCTTAGAACTGGTATTGTTCATGTTTTAACCTCTTAAGGAGAGCCTTCCTAAGAATGAAGTGTATACAGAGAAAACACAGACCAGGAGTTGACAAACAACGTTATTTGGTCACTGGATTCAGCCATGCCTAAACTTTATCCTTGTTCAATGTAATTACTTGATAAAATAAACCTATTTATTTGCTTGAGTATGTTAGAGTTGGGTTTCTCTTGCTTGCAATTTCAAGTGTCTTGATTAATAAATCTGCTTATAAAAAATAATAGTTATGGAAGAAATTGGGTAACCGGGGTTCAACAAGATTATACACTGGAATATTCTTTGTTCTGAAATAGAATTTCTCAGATAATTTATTAAGCTAGACCTCTGCTACCATGAACACTTATTTATTTATAGTTTTTAGCAGAACACCAACATTTGATGAAAATTGGCTTATAATAATGTCTTGAAAGATTCTGTAGCTTATGAGTCAATAAAAAGAATTGTAAATCAGAAAGAAAAAGTATAGGAAATGTTGAATCTTATGTCTGAAATTAGAACTATGCATATTTTACTAATGTTTTACTTAGGTATATTTTTAGACATTAAATTTTAAGTAATACACAATGTGTCTGTTTGGTAGAAAGAAAAGTCTGGTATTAATTTCAAATCTCTCTCTATTGAGAAATTTCAGAAAACCCATAGTTTGATCTGAATACTTCTAGGAGCTAAAATTTATTGAGTGAATATTATGTGCCAAATGCAATACTAAACCCCTTAAATGCATTAATTCATTTAATCATCACAGCAGTGTTACATGGTATATGGTGATAACATTTTAATCTCCATTGGAAAAAATCAGGAAGCCAGGGCTTAGGGAATTTATGTAGCTTACTAGTCATGTGTTCTTTGCAGAATCAGGATTTGATCCCAAATTGGCATGATGTCATCTTAACTTTTTAATCCCTGCAAATAGAGAG
Organism: Tarsius wallacei; assembly: GCA_963574415.1. NCBI lineage: Eukaryota > Metazoa > Chordata > Mammalia > Primates > Tarsiidae > Tarsius > Tarsius wallacei. The sequence continues at coordinate 10,652 of CAUYQG010012939.1, read as the reverse complement.
CTTTCTCTGTTTGACCTAAATGCTTCTGTTACTCTAGAGTGGACTGCCCCTCCCCCATTTTTTGTCTTTTGCTGGTTTGTTTGAGAATGTTATTATTTCATATAAATATTCTTATTGTAATGAATTGAAATATCTTAGGAGCTACATGTTTTCCATATTTAGCTCATAGCATCCTCTCTGTTTTTCCTGGAGCCCTGTAGAATATTTGCCACTGCTTGATTACAATCCTGAAAAAGTTCCTTGCGTTTTCTGTTCCTTCATATGCGTTCACTAATCTGAATATCCCTCTGGGGTGAATAAGAGTTCTTTTTCCTGGATCCTTCTTCATGACAGGACTTGTGCCCATCATGAGAAATGTGGTCATCAGGGAACTCCTGATGTCACCTCTTTCAGGGTCTGCTTCAGCTGGTAGAGAGCCCTCCTGAGTGAAGCTACACCTTCCTGAGGCAGCCTGGATCCAATGTTTGGCTAAGGAAAAGATATAAAGGCGTAGATATTTCAGTTCAACATGGACCAACTCACAGCCAACATCCACTTTGCCTCATTGGCCAAAACCCTTTGGAGGTCTGCATGGCATTCGACTCCTCTCTCCCCACTGTGGCCTTCTCCTCTTCCTTCCAGAAGTGTTCATCTCTAATAACTTGTTTCTCAGACTCCATCTCTGCACTGCTCTGGAGTACACAACCAGCATGACTCATGTGCTGAGGTCTCATGTGTGAGACCTCTGTGTGCACAGCCAAGGTCCCTTGCTTCATTTCTAGGCACCCATTCATTGTGGTGATGAAGTCACTTCATGTTTGGGTTGCCAGATTTATGCACCCACTCAAAAAACTTATTGAGCATCTCTAATGTGCCAGGCACATAATTTAATTAATTGAGCACTTACTATGTACCAGCTGTGCTAAGAAATTGAAACACTTTGGTTTATTCAATCCACTTATAGATAAGGAAGCAGGCTTAAAGACGGTCACCTCTTTGGTAAAGTCACCAAGCAAATAATGGCAGAGTGGGCACTCAATTTCCATTCACTCCAACTCCAAAGTTTATACTCTTTCCACTTCCTCTGTCTACATGGCTGAAACTATGGTCCAATACACATATCAGTATCCAAGTAATTTATGCTCTGTCTGCAGTCTCTACAGACCAGCTGACTTGCAGCTGGGCTAAGCTAATACCTTAATAGAAATAAATAATATCTTCATTAAGGACTCTTGACTTAGAATTTAGTACATATCATGCCAACATGGCTTTACCTTGAGGTACGGCTTTGCCTCAAGCAAACGCTTCATGAAATTCTGTTAGGATCAGTTTCTAAATTTCATGATCCTCTGTGATTCCCCATCCAGGCACGAGTCATTATTTACCTAAACGTTGCTCCTCAGAGAACACCCAATCTGCTGTTCTCATTCCACGCCTTTCTTCTGGGATCCAGCCCACTTCTTCCTCTATGAACACTTGAAAACATGGTCTAATTAGCAGGAACTCACTAATGTAAAGGGTACAAATAAAAATAATGATACTTATTATCAGTAGTAAATAGTAATCATCTTAAATAGCAATTAAAAGTCAAATAATAATAGCAGTGACAATAATGTTAGCGATAGCTATAACTTTCATTGAGCTCTTACCATAAGCCAGGTGTCGTGCTAAGCACTTTCCATAAATGATTTCACTTAATCCTGAAACAACCCTTAACGATGGATGCTATTAATTCCATATTTTGCAGAGGAATAAAAATAATGTCTAGCATTGTGTCCGATATGGTAGCCACTAGTCGCATGTGGCTATTTGAAATGGAGCTTAGAGGTCTTAAAATGAAATAAAACTGACAATTCCTTTTCTCTAGCTCACTGCCTGTACTTCAGGTGCTGAAGGGCAACATGTGGTCCGTAGATACAAATTGGGCAGCACAGATATGGACACGTCCATCATCACAGAAAGTGATATTGGACAGTGCTAGAGAGTGTAAATTACTTGTCTATGTTCAACTAGCTGGTAAGACGCATGTTGAGCTCTGAAGTCAGGCCTGCCTTCACTGTCTGTGTGGTTAAGTATTAGGTGAACACGCCTCCTCCCAGACAAGAAGTGTAAGGCTTTTTGTCCTTAAAGAAGACAAGAAAATGTTTACATCTCTGATCCAGGAAATTATCAGAAGAGAACATAGCCACTTTCCTTGTCCTTCCAAAGCTAAGATACAGTCCCAAGGAATCCAATTCATTGAACTTCATTCATAAGAGTAAAACGTTTTACCATATTCACTGAGTACCTGGAGTAAATAGGATAATGTTTCCCTGACAATGTCCAGGTTCTAACCCTAAACCTAATCTAAACCTGTAAACATCTTGTATTACCTGTCCAAAAGGAATTAAAATTGCAGATAAAATTAAGGTTGCTAATCAGATGATGTTTAGAGGGGGACATTCTCTCAGATGATCTGAATGGGTCTATTATTATGATCAAAAGGATTCTTATAAGTGAGAGGAAAGACACAGAATGGAGAGTCTGAGGGAAGCAAACTGAGAAAGATTGACTGGCCATTGCTGGCTTTAAAGACAGAAAAGTCACAACTAAGGAATGTGGGCAGTTTCTTGAAGATAGAAAATGTAAGAAAACAATTTCTTCCTTGGAGCAACAAGAGAAGAAGCCCAGGTGACACCTTGATGTTAGCTCAGTGAGGCCCATTTTGGAATCTGTCCTCCAGTGCTGGGAGATAATAAATTTCTATTGTTTCAAGCCATTAAGTTTGTGATGATTTGTTATAGCAGCAACAGGAAACTCATATAACACCACTTATAAGCCCAACACTACTTGAGGTATTAGGAACAGATCTTTTAACACCATCTTTATGCTTTAGTAATTGATAGCCTAGTAGAAATTATTTCCTTGTGCCCAAATTTAGAATATGGAGACTGGAGACAAAATGTCCATTGTAGGTAGAAAATTTGTAGAAAAAGTCAAAGGTATGGACAGAGAACAAGTTATGATTGACAGCTGCCAGAGAGTACCAGATTGCTGTTAACTTTGCCCCAAGGTCCTAAGTAATTCTAGGTCGGTCTTTGGAGGTGAGTATTTTGAATATACTTATAGACTGCCAAGTGTAAAATGGACAAGGACCCAGGTGATGGCATTCTTCTTCCTGTGATTTTGGAGTGAATAAAAAAAGAAAGGGAGAATAGATTTGTATAAATGTGTTTTTTTGTGATTAAAGTTCTTATAATTAGGCTGGCTGACTGATCAGTTAGTAACTACATAACACTTAGCCTCACCTCCGTAAATCCTAAATTTATGTTTGGAACCTAAACAGTGATAAGGAATAAAAAGAAAGAGAAAGAAAAATGAAACAACCAAAAGCTTTCTTGATGCCTGTTTTTTCAGGGTTGTTTCTGACCCAGAGTTGCATAAATAAAGTAGTTTATTGCCAAAACTAGAGTCTAAAGACAAAGCTATTTGAAAAGTGCAAGAACATGGACTGTGCCAAGGCATTAAGACCTTCCGACCTCACCAGCTACCTCCTGCCCCCCAAAATAGCAAGAAAATGACTATCACGAATGCTATATGATTTGTCTGTTAGCTTCACTCTGGCCCTTTTGATCTTATTAAAACACAACTTACAAAGGTTTGGTACTGGCTTTTCTTGCCTAAAACAACCAGAAACGAATGAGATAGGCAGGAGGTAGGTGGAAGCAGAATTGAATGAGACAGGTAAATGACTATGTAACAGCAAAAGTGGGGACAAGCCATTCAACGTAGATATAAGGAAGTGCAGTGACTTGGGGGGTCACTGGAGAGGGGGTGCAAAATGCTGCATGTGGAGAATATCTAGAACATCTTGAAATTTTGTGTCCAAAGTGAGGATAACTGCTATCATTCGCATGTACCGTGTAAGGGTCCCGTTTTCCATAGTGAATGATGGAGGTCCATAATGATTTAAATTTGCACACATAGATTTGGCATGTAAATCAGTAAACTCGCAGAAGCCTTTCCTTAAGTATCAGGCTGAGTTGAGCTGAGCTCTCACTCTGCGCTTAGGAAGCTTCCACTGTGTACTTCTCTTATAGTCATTAACCACACATACCTGCCTCATCCATGAGGCTTATTAATATGTGTGGTCAGTAGTGGCATCTGCATTTTGCAAATGACTTATTTAATTGTGAAGGTCTTAAACGAAGTATCACTGAGGGAATTATCTTAAAGCTGTGCTTTCATAGCAAGTACTTTATTTTCTTTTTAAATTTTAGAGTGTACAGTAAGTCCCCACTTAACATCAGCCTTAAGCAAAAAGATGTAAAATGAAACCATATTTTTTTCCTCTCATCAACGTTCTAACAAAACAACATTGAAAGAAGCTACATTATTCGAGGACCTGCTGTATGTCATTTCATTTAAAGGAGGAGCTTGCAAGAACCTATCAATGAGGTTAAGTAAGGATTTGCTGCATGTTCATTTGCAATAATTGTAAATGATTTTGGATGAAAATGATTGCATAGGGAACTAATCCATATTTGAAGGGGGTGAGGCCAGCTAAACTCAAACCCCTACAGAGCCACTCTCTGGCATTACAACTCTATGGATATCTGATACTCAGCTCGTTGCCTAACACAGTGCCTAGTAGGTGGCAAAATTTCAGTCAATGTCAGTTAAACTGAATAAAAAGATTAAAAAATATATCAAAATCACTTATGCAGACAACTATTTTCCTAGATTATGCCAAATCAAGATGCTATCTGTTACTCCCTGTACATCTGATTCTGAAGCTGTAGAGATGCAGACTCATTCTCAAAATAAGTAAAAATTGAGTCCATAGATATTGATAGTGATCAGAGAGGATATCGCAATGCATTTGAATATACTCCACTCAGGTAAATTCCTAAACAGAGTAAGAGAAACAGTAGAAATATTCTCTAAAGAATTATGCAATTTCCATCTAGTACACACAAATAAATACTATACTATATGAGGTTCCATATTGGGCCTTCTGAGATACATGACACTTCAGAAAATTTGATGAAGAGCAAAGACATTGTTAACATTTCATACAAGGAGCAGAGTAGTAGGGAGAAAGAGAAAAAATGAAAAAGAAAGCAATAGAGAAGGAAAGAGAGAGAGAAAGAGAGAAAGAGGAGAAAAAGAGACAGACAGAAAGAGGAGAGAGAAAAAAAATGAGACAGAGAGAGAGAGAGTAAGGGACTTGGAGTTAAATTTAAGGTATTGTTATATTGAAATTGTTTTAAGGGAATTGAAAAGAATGAAAAGACTATTCAAAAATTAAAAATAATCATGTGGGAGGAAGGCTATATTAAGTAAATATTTTATGCATTCACAAAAAAATTAATCTGTTTCTAGAATTTGTCAGTCCGTCATGTGATGTGATTTTTGTTTCCTAACATTAAGATTCTTCTTCTTTTTTTGCATCAAAGTCTAACTCTATCACCCAGGTTGGAGTGCAGTGACACGATCATGGGTCACCATATCCTTGATTTCCTAAGCTCAAGCAATTCTCCCAAATCAGCCTACTAAGTAACTGGGACTACAGGTAGGTTTTTTTGTTTTGTTTTGTTTTTGGTAGAGACAAAGTCTCACTATATTGCCCAGGCTGGTCTTCAGCTCCTGGACTCAAGCAATCCTCCTGCCTTGACCTCCCAAAGTGCTGAGATTAGAGGTGTGAGCTACCACACCCAGCCTTATTGTTAAGATTCTTTACCCCTTTAAAAATTCCCTTTGAGTGCTTTCTTATTATCTTGAAAATGTTCAATGAGATTTGTCATGGGATACAGTTTTTGTTTGTTTTTTTAAAATTTTCCTCTTCCCTTCCTCTTTGCCTGCCTACTTGCCTCCTGGCTGCCTGTCTTTCTCATTCTCTCAGAATCCAAACAAACATATTACACACAGAAAGATTACTTTATTCACTCACCAAGTGTTTATTGAGTATCTGCTGTATGCCAGACACTAGCAAAGGCAATGGGGATTCAAGCACAACAGGGATGAATACCTGGCATCCAAGGGTGCGAAGATGCTGGCAATGGACCTATGAGAAGAAGACTGTGAAATCATGTGATGGTGCCTTCATGGAAGTCACAACAGGGTGCTGTGAGTGTTAAGGGGATGGAATGAATTTTTCTGTCTGGGTGGAGTGGTTGGAAACAAACAAAAGATGTTTCCAAAGTAGAAGTAATGTCCAAGTCGACCTTTGCAACACAAGTCAAGAATACCTGGGACAATGTTGGGGAAAGGGAAATTTCAGTTCTCTATCCAGTTCTAATTCCTTTAAAGAGCTGTCAGCCCACTTCCCTCAAAACACACCATCAGCCCAAACTTCCAGTGGAGTTCATAATAATTGTTCAGCATCCCATATAATTTTCTCTTCAGAAACGCTTGACTGGAAGATGATTATGAGAGGGTTAATGAAAAAAAGAGTACAGCAAATGCTATACTGTAGGAAGTCAGATGATGGAGAGAGAAGATCCCTTAAATCTAATTTAAATTAAAAAGATGTTTATGAAACCAAAAATAAATCTTGCTCCAAAGTGATTACCAGATGAAACATTTTAGTTAGTGGATGGTGGCCTGGCCCATATTTCATGTTCCCCGTTAATGTTCACTCTGCGTTACCTGAAGGGCCTGAGTGCTAAGCTGATGAATGTTTTGTAGTCTTAAAAGACCATTTATCACCACCATAGCTAATGCCATTTTCTGAGGCATAATCCAAAGCCACTTTGTGAAAAGCATTTTCTGCTGAAAATGTCACCACTGTCACCTTCTAGACTGTGAGAGGAGGTCACCCAACTTCTTGACACCTGATGATTATGTGGAAGGATGTGGTTCTCAGCTCCTTCACCTCTTTGCTCCAGCCTAGCCCCAACAAGTTTCCTGTTTCCTTCCTCTTTTCTTGTAATTCTCCTCCTCTACCCTGTGTAACTCCAACTTCCATGTTGTTCCCATTCCGCTGTGTTGCTTTATCTTCCCTCTCTCAGCCCCAATCCCCTCAAATGAATAATGCTAGAGAAGGGATTATCTTACAGTTTCTACAGTTCTGATACATTAAAATAAAGACAGCCTTCAACACTGATCCAAATAGGCCTAGAGGGGCCAAGGTTACCCTTCTCTGTGTCCTCCAACAGCCTGTTTTTTAATGGTAGATTTCTCTTTCCATTGCTGCAGTTGATGTTTCTGCTGAGCCAAATGATATTCTTCTTCAACAAGTTCTTATAGCAATAGCAGGAAAATGTAGGTGTAAAAGGGCAGGTATGAGTGAGGTGCATTAGAAGATAAGCAGTTGCAATGCAAAATTAATTTAATGACTGCTGCATTGGATGCACTGCAATTCTAACCATTGTGCTCATCTTTAGCCTATCTGCAAATCTCAACTACCTACAGTCACAAGGTTGGAGTTTCACCTTTTTTAAGGTATACATTAAAAAGACTATGGTCAGAGACGCTCGGCAAGATGGTGACGGGACAAGGCGAACTGTGAAGATCTCCACAAAGGGTGGCTCCTGAGGGCAGTTCCAGCGCCCCGCAGCCGCTGCCTACACGGCGGGGGGTGGGGGTGGGGCTGGGGGTGGGGCTGGGGGTGGGGGGACTGTTTAGCTAGAGCCAGTCCCACACAGCAAACTGCCCCCATTGCACTATGCCTCTGTAGGGGATTACTTCTGTGGTGGTTACTGGGTGCTGAACAGATGCTGTCGTTGCAGCTCTCTGCTCCAGTCCCGGGGAATTTCCATCTCCCTCCTCCACCCCAAGCCACCCAAGCCACCGGTGGCACACCAACCTGTAGCACCCAGATACCTTGCTGATTCTCAGTGCCTGATGCTGGACACACACCATCGCTGCCCATCATAGCTGATCAACTGGGGCCCTGACAAGTGGGGAGAAAGGATCTGTGAGGAGGAGCCGCCCACCGCAGCCACTTTCCAGGCAGAGATTTGCATTGCCCCGCCCATCTCCACCCATCTCCCGGCAACCTTGTTTTCTAAGGTAACCTCGTCAAAACAGGAGACAGAAGCCCCTCCCCTACACTGAATCAGACACTGACAACTCAGTTCTGTGTGGCAGACCTGTCAGGCAGCAAGTCAAGGGATCTGACCCAAGCTGTGAGTAACCCTGTTTGCCTGCAATGAGAGCAAAGGGGAGGGGCTAGAGATCAGAGTTGAAGAGACATTAGACACTCCAGAAAGACCCCAGAGCTAGTCTGGTTTCTTACTTTGACTTTTTATTTTATTGTTTTGACCGTTTGTTTCGTTCACTTTTGTTTGCCTTTTGATTTAGACTACCCTTGTGTTGAGGAAGGACACATCAAGAGGCTTGATTTTATTGGGCTGTCTTTGTGTGATTACCGGTACGCTTTAGGGAATTTTCTTCGTTTGTCTGTCTTTTACTCTTTTCTGGCCTTGTATCTCTTTTCATTCGTTAGTTGGTATGTCTGTTTTCCCTCTTATTCTTCTCTCTCACCAACTTCCTCTTGACCCCCCTCCCTTCCATTATTTTCCTTTTTCTTACCTCCTTTTGTTCCAGGGAGCAAACCTAAACCCTACTGCATGGACAGATTGTAAGGCAGTGGGAAGTGGGTTCTAGGGTGCCCATACACCTATCGGTGCATACTGGGATCCACAGATAGATTCTGAATCACAGCTTCTCCCTCAATTAAATCTCAAAACTGCAAAAAGTACATCCCCCAAACCACAGTCAAGCCCACAAAGTGAACAAAGCCAGAAGATCCTCATAAGGAAGAACAGGAGATTGAACAAAAAGAAGTAAAAGCAACCCACCTTCCCTGAAAAAACAGAATTAAAGAAGGGGAGGGAAAGAGGAAGAGAAAAATCTACACAAATGCAGAAAAACCAAAAGAAAAATATGGGTCTCTCACAGATCCCTGCGAGGTCAGACACTGAGAAAACAGACTCCGGAATGCAAACAATGAAGAGCCCCCAGAATGACTAGTCTCAAACTACAAACCCAGATATCAACACATTAATAGAGAGATTAAAATTAATTGAGGAGAGACAAGAGGAAAATAGGAAGGAGTTGATAACCGAGATAACAGTAGTAAAGAATACTTTGAATGAAATAAATAGCAAACTGATAAGCATGGAAAGTAGAATTAGCCAAGCAGAAGAAAGAATCTCAGAGCTTGAGGACCAAAATATAGAACTAACCCAAACTGTCAAAAACATAGAAAAAAAGCTTAAAAAGAAAGACAAAACTTTCAAGAGATGAGTGATTACTTCAAGAGATGGAAGCTAAGAGTAATTGGACTTCCTGAGGCAGAAAGAGAGGCACAAAAGATGAAGTCACATCTGACCCTGAAGAAACACAAAAATCATTAGAGACTACTATGTACACTTTGTATGGAAACAAACTTGAAAACTTTAAGGAAATGGAGAACTTTCTGACATCACACAACCTGCCTAGGTTGTAACAAGAAGAAATCGAGACCCTAAATAGACCAATAACAATCAAGGATATTGACTTGTCAAAAGGAAACTACCTACAAAAAAAGCCTTGGACCAGATGGCTTTCCAGAAGAATTCTATAAAACACTTAAGGAGGAATTGATACCAATCCTACTGAAATTATTACAGGTGATTGAGAAAGATGGAACTCTCCCCAAATCATTTTATGAAGCTAACATCACATTGATACCCAAGCCAGGTAAAGATCCAACAAAGAAAGAGAACTACAAGCCAATATCTTTGATGAACATAGATGCTAAAATTCTCAACAAGATTCTAGCAAACCGGATTCAACAGCACATCTCAAAAATCATCCATCATGACCACAAGGCTTCATCCCTGGGATGCAAGGCTGGTTCAACATTCATAAGACCATAAATGTAATTAAATACATCAACAGATGTCAAAACAAAAACCATATGATTATATCATTAGATGCAGAAAAAGCTTTTGATAAAATCCAGCACCCCCTCTTGATAAAAACCCTCGAACATCTAGGCTTATGTGGAACATACCTCAAAATGGTAAAAGCCATCTATGAGAAACCCACAGCCAGCATACTCCTAAACAGACAAAAATTGGAACCATTTCCCCTGAAAACTGGAAGAAGACAAGGATGCCCACTCTCACCTTTCCTGTTCAATATAGTATTGGAAGTCCTGGCTAGAGCAATCAGAAAAGAGAAGGCAATCAGGGGTGTCCAAATAGGAAAAGAGGAAGTCAAGTCATCTCTCTTTGGAGACGACATGATTGTATACCCTGAAAACCCAAGAGAATCTGTTGAAAACCCCCTTGCACTGATAAAGAACTTTGGCAAAGTCTCTGGGTATAAAATAAATGTGCAAAAGACAATCACATTTCTTTACACCAATAATAAACAAACAGAAACCCAAATAAAAAGCACAATCCCATTCACAATAGCCACAAAAAAAAGAAATACCTTTACAATGAAAGACCTTTACAATGAAAACTACAAAACACTGCTCAAAGAAATCAAAGATAACACAAACAAGTGGAAAAATATCCCATGCTCATGGATTGGAAGAATTAACATTGTTAAGATGTCCATCTTACCTAAGGCAATCTACAGATTTAATGCAATGCCCATCAAATTACCAGCAACATTCTTCTCAGATCTAGAAAAGACAATACAGGAATTCATATGGAAACACAAACGACCAAGAATAGCCAGAACAATCCTCA
>CAUYQG010012935.1:0-10016 GCA_963574415.1 Tarsius wallacei | reverse complement strand
TGTATGTGTTAACATTATTGTCTTTTCCAGATGATGCTGCCATTAATGCAGTACTGAGTAGACCATCTCTTCACCAAAACTTACACCAAAGACATTTTTGTTAAAATTAATATTTGTTTCTTGAAAATTTCATTGATACAGCCATTTAATGCAAAATTTATAATATTGCCATATTAACATTTGACACAAATAAATGTAGACCTGACTCCTCAAAATATAAATTTCTAACACCAGAGCTTAAATGAAACAAAAGTGTCTTTGGTGTAAGTTTTGGTGAAGAGATGGTCTACTCAGTACTGCATTAATGGCAGCATCATCTGGAAAAGACAATAATGTTAACACATACAAATAATTTTGGGGTTGAGAGAGGAGTAGGGAGGGTGAATATATTGTGTGGTATAATTTGGGTCTCCTGAATGATGTTTTCTGAGTTTTGTCCTCCAGATTGATTGTCCTGTAAGTGTTTTATAGGTATTCAATTGCTAATGATTACCTTCAAGGCAAGGATTACTCCTTACATATTTGACAAAGTAATTTAAGCTCAGTGGTTGTTACTAGACTAATGTATATAAAATAAATTCCTCAGCCTGGCTCGGTGGCTCAGCCTGTAATCCTGCACATTGGAAGGCTGAGGTGAGTGGATTGCCTGAACCCGTGGGTTCGAGACCCGCCTGGGCAACTTGGTGAGACCTCATCTCTACAATAAATCAAAAAAATTGCAGGGTGTGGTAGCGCGTGCCTGTAGTTCCAGCTACTTGGAAGGCCGAGGCAGAAGGATCGCTGGAGCCCAGCAGGTGGAGGCTGCGGTGGCCGGGAGCAGCCACTGCACTCCAGTCTGGGCGACAGAGTGAGACTCCAACTCAAAAAAATAAATAAATAAAAATAAAAAATAAAAATAAAATAAGTGCCTCTAAAGTTCCATGTTACTCTTCTGAAGGATAGGGAGATTTGAGACGCCCTACCTAGGCAATAAGGATTAAGTTGGGGGAAGAAAAGAGATAGAATGAGGCAAGGCTTTTCCATGCTTTCTGCAGTGATGAAGTTTATTTTGGAAAGCAATCTCGCTAAACAAAGAGCTTTTTCTTGCAGTATTTCAGTGTGATATGATAGACATAAAAGGGAATCAAGAATAAACTTTTTATTTAATTAGCTGATCATTTTTTTCTCATATGCTAAGTAGGAATACATTCCATATATTTTTTTTTTTTTTGAGTTGGAGTCTCACTCTGTCGCCCAGACTGGAGTGCAGCGGCCGCTCCAGGCCACCGCAGCCTCGACCTGCTGGGCTCCAGCGATCCTTCTGCCTCAGCCTTCCAAGTAGCCGGAACTACAGGCGTGCACTACCACGCCCGGCTAATTTTTTGATTTATTGTAGAGATGAGGTCTCGCTTGCCCAGGCGGGTCTCGAACCCGCCGGCTCAGGCAATCCACTCACCTCAGCCTCCCAAGGCACGGGATTACAGGCTGAGCCACCGAGCCTGGCTACATTCCATATTTTTATTAGCATCATATGAGGTCAAGAGATGTAAAAAAATAAGCTCTTAAATAATTTTATATACATAGAATAGCTTTTAAATATATAACATTTATTTATGCTTGTTTTATTTCCTGACACATTAAGAAGTTGATGAAATAGTCACCTGTTTCCTATGTTTTCATTATCACTCTGCCAGTTGATTGCAAAGTCAATGCACATGATGCTTGAGAGAAACTTCCTGAGTACATGGTGGTACATAAATGTCTTTCACATACAGTCTTTCAACTCTTCATCCTTCATAGATTTGTTCATTTACAATAAAGTATGTGCTTTCCATGGAAAAACTGCTTTAATACATTACTCTTAATTCTTATTTTCCCAAAAAGAAAATTTACAACACTTCATGCAACTTTTTTCATGTTCCAAAATCAGTACCTGATTCAAGTAGGTTACATAGCTGTTATGAGTCACTGATTAGGTTCCCAAAGCAGGATATGCCCATATAACTGTTTTATTAGTATACAGACTCAAAGTATACAGAAAACTTTAAAAAACTGTCTCAAATATTCTAAGGTGATTATTTCACAACTAATGCTAGATCGAAGAACAATTTAAACAAAAAAGAGACCCCCCCAAAACTGGAACTATCTTGTGGAGGGTGAGTTCATTGTAGGGCAGGCTTCCCCAGCTAGGTAAGTGTTCTAGGAATCCAATGGCACCAGTGTACCAGCTAACATTGCTGTGCAAGGGTGCATTTGGTTTCTGTGAATTTTATTTTGAAGATTCTTTCATCACATTTTTCCATTTAATGATGGTTGATTTACACAAAGAAACTTCCCACACCAGACTGAGTGTTTGAGTATTTTACCCAAACAGCATGACCTGATGACCTGCCCTCCCTATTCAATGGCTCTCATCCCAAGCAACACTTTTGTTTCCCTGATGAAAAAACTCTTCAGAGGGAAACATTTTGCCAATGTGTAAAAGGTGTAACAAAAAACAGCAGAAGCACTAAAAGGCAGCAAAATTGATGAGTTCAAAAATTGTTTTGAGCAGTGGAAAAAGCATCTTGGTAGGTGTATTGCATCAAATGGAAAGAACTTTGAAGGTGACTAAAGTTTAAACATGTAAGAATAAATACACAAATTTTAATAAGTAAATAAATTCTAGTTTTTTGTAAATTTTATTTGGCATTTTTAAAAACCAATTCCTTCATTTATTCATAGTTCTCCCTTACTTATAGGTACTACATAGTACTAATGATCATTCAGTCTACTGGATGTGATAATGAAAGTCAAAGAAAGCTGAGCTCGGTGGCTCAACCTGTAATCCTGCGCTTTGGGAGGCTGAGGTGAGTGGATTGCCCAAGCCTGCGGGTTGGAGACCTGCCTGGGCAACTTGGCAAAACCTCATCTCTACAATAAAAATATTAAAAAGACCCCAAACAGCTGGGCATGGTAGTGTGCGGTGCCTGTAGTTCCAGCTACTTGGAAGGCTGAGGCAGAAGGATCACCAGAGCCCAGCAGGTTGAGGCTACAGTGGCCAGGAGCGGCCACTGCACACCAATCTGGGTGACAGAGTGTGACTCCAACTCAAAAAAAACCCCAAAAAAAGTCAAAGAAAAGAAAATTTTAAAAAGACAGTACAAGGGATTATTCTGCTATTTATTTACTTTTTAATTCAATGGTTGGTTCCTGTCTCAATGACAAACTTTTGCAATTAAATCCAAACAAAAATATATACAACCATGGAGCAGTGGAGTCTTTAACTTCATCACTAGCATTACTATATGAAACAAATTATAAGGATTACAAACAGAGTGAATGGATACCTAAAGAAACCTGTCTTGGCCCTTTCCATAGAAAGTTATCCTAATTGGGAGCAACCATTCCATTCCCAAGTAATTAATCTTCAACTCACTAACACTATTAGAAGAAAATCTCTACAAAATAGGGTTATGATAGGAAGGTAGTTGATCTACAACTTCTCAGAGCCACAATAAATATCCACAGAAGAACAACTTACAATATAAGATCCTAAGTTTTTGTAGACCATAACTATGCAAAGAATCCAGAAATCACCAGTTCCAAGCATGAAAAGTGTTTTGGGGCATAGCTGGATGTTGGGAAAGTTTAGAGCAGAAGAATAAAAAGTGTGTGGTGCTTGTGGTGGTAGACCTGTGGCTATAGGACTTTTGAGGTTTAACAACATATCACATTTACTTACCCAAGAGTATCATGTGAAAATGTCTGAGAAATCATCAGTTTAATTAGTTTGAATTCTTTTTTTTCCAGATTTAAAAAATAACCTTTATTTCTTAAATGTTAATATGTGCATTATAGGAAACTGAAAAACACAAGAAGCAAAGAACAAAGTCATCCATAATCACAAGCAGTTTATAGTTTGACATTCCCTTCTAGGTCCTCTGTGTACATAGACACAACAGCCAATTTCATGGGATTGAGATTGTACAGTATGTATTATGCTTTTTCACACATCATGAATATTTACCAATTCAGAATTCCAAAACTATATGAGTATTTTGATAACCAAGAATACACTACACCAACTCAATCTGTTAGCCAAAAATATAATCCTGCCTTTCTTGGGACAAAAATTTCATAGAAGTCAAAAATGACTACAGGCCTCTGGATAAAAGTATTGGCAGAATTCCGATTAACATACTGCATTCCCTTCATGCTCAATTTAAAACAAAACATAAAGCAACAGAGTACACTAAGTAAAATGTTTCTAAGAGAATTCATTATCAGATCTATACCATTAAAATGTTAGCAAGAAAGTATGTTTCCACTGAATTACTTAATGCATTCCTATTGTACAGGCAAAAGAGACACACATACATCAATGGCTACAGTCCAAGTGGAAATATGAACAGATCTGCATACATCTCTCCTTTCACACTTCCTTCTGTCCCTCAACTGCCAACCTAATGAACAAGTTCTGATACACACTGCTCAGAGGTGTTAACAATTCCATGTCCAAGATGCATCTTTTCTACCAATTATAACAAAAATATTTACACACCGGCTAATTCACTAGCTCTACTTTTTATCATACATTGTTGCCTCAGGACACCTGTAAAGCTTAGATGTCTCAAAATAACAAGCTTGCCCACCATAAACACAGGCACTCTACTAAGAATGCATGTATAGAACCATGGCTATAATCTAAACCATCTTCTAAGAATGGAGGTACTAGCAAAGGCCCTTCCCTTCACCCTTCCTCTCTTCTTCCACATTCCAGAGCCCCAAAAGGTGGGTTACTAAAGCTCACTCCCAGAAGATAGTCCTCCTTAAAAATGAATGTAAGGACATTTATAAAGGGATTATTTCACTACCTCTAGTCTTAACATACTTTGAGCATTACAACTTTATCCTTTCATATACAGCAATATTAACTAAAATGCACATGCAGAACAATGTTTACGCCATCAGAACTAATCTAACTCACAGACAGAGAATGCTTCTTTCTGCATACTTCCTCCTCCACCACCCAGTGAGCAGTCAGCATATGCTCCAAAACATCAAGTTTAATAATTCTATTTTCAAATGCAACTACACCTATGAAATAGCAAAAAATATGTCAAGGGTGTTGCTATAGCCCTCTACTTTAACATATGTTGTTACTTTTATTTATTTATTTATTTATTTGTTTATTTTTTGAGTTGGAGTCTCAGTCTGTCACCCAGACTGGAGGGCAGTGGCACGCTCCTGCTGGGCTCCAGCGATCCTTCCGCCTCAGCCTTCCAGGTAGCTGGAACTACAGGCGAGCACTACCACACCCGGCTAATTTTTGATTTATTGTAGAGATGAGGTCTCGCTAAGTTGCCTGGGTGGGTCTCGAACCTGCGGGCTCAGGCAATCCACTCACCTCAGCCTCCCAAAGCATGGAATTACAGGCTGAGCCACTGAGCCCAGCTAATGTTGTTACTTTTAGACATCTAAAAAGACTAGATATTTCAAACAGGACTTAAGTTTTCCACTATACACAAAGTAGCACTGAATAAATGGTGCACATACATAACAAAAGCTATAATTCAAAAGTATCTTTTACTAGGAATATTCTGGCCTAGAACCCTTCCCCTTCCCACCTCTAACAACCCAGGTGACAGGTATAAGCATCTCTAATGCTTTGAGGGGACTTTGACAATCTCACTCTCATAAGTGTTTTAAAAAGTCTTTCCTATGAATTTGAACACAAAGTATAGTCAGCGTATTAGCTTATGAACTCTACTTTTGTCATGCACTGGAAACCTTTTTAATATCTATAAAGACTAGATGTAAATTAGGACTTGCTTGTCCTTTATATACATTATATACACAGCAAAGTAAGACGAAATGCAGATGTAAGAACATGGGTATAAGGCCTTTTGCAGTGTCTTCTCCTTCCTCCTTGAATCAGCCCAGATATAATAACATGCACTGCTCAGAGACACAGTTTTATCAATTTTCAAAGGTCAGCACTTCATATGAATCTTAACAAAAGGATATCTACAAAATGTGTTATTTACTACCTCTACTTTTAAAATACTTTGTACACTTCTAAACATCTAGAGAGACTAGATGTTTCAAATAAGGATTTAAGTGTGTTCACTATATACACCATAGGGTTGAATAAGCTACACACATGTAACGATGGTTATATCTGAAAGTGTCTTTTAAATTGGAACACTCTGGTCTAGAATCCTTCACTTTTCCTAACTCCTCTCCACCACCAACTCGATGGATGCAGGCATGAGTGTCACTTAACATTTCAATTCCGAAAGTCCTTTTCAGAAAACAGCTTTTCTGTGATTTTAATGGTGTACAAATGTGTTAGTTTACTAACTCTACTTTTGTCATACTTTGGCAACCTCTTTAATATCTAGAGACCAGATATTATAAAATTAGGACTCATATGTTCGGTATATACACAATATATACAGTATAGCAAAGTTAAATGAAACACACAGCACATATAGGGCAATGGGTAAGCTGAAATCTACCACACTAGCAAAACACCTTTTGCAATTTCTTGCCTCCTGCTTCCCTAACACCAACGAACAAGGACAGAGAGTACACTGTTCACGGAGGTAGTTTAACAATGCCACTTCCAAACGCAGTCTTTCTCATCAGTTTTTAAAAGTTATTTGCAAAAGGTGTTATTCAACTACTTCAACTTTTAAATACATCAAGCACTTCTAAATATTTAGAAAGACTAGATATTTTACATAAGAGCTTGTCCACTATGTACCCAGCACTGTTAAATAAAACTGCACACATGTAGCAATGTTTATAATCTGAGGTATCTTCTAAATATAACCATTTTGGCCTTGAATCATTCTCCTTACCTTCTTCTCTCTGCCTTCAATCCAGTGGACAAGTACAGGCTTGTGCAATGCTTAGAGATGGTTGAACAAATTTATATACAAAAGTCATTTACAGAAGACAAACTTTTCTATGAATTTCAACAAAAAATGTACAAAACATGCTAATTTTACTAAGAACTTTGTCACACACTGGCAACCTCTTGAACATCTAGAGACTAGATGTTGCAAAATTAGGACTCGTGTCCGTTATAAACACTATATACATGGCAAAACAAAATTCACAAAACACACAGAAAAATGGTGCCTGAAAATGTCCAAATAACACACTAGCAGAATACCTTTTGCAATTCCCTCCCGCCCACCTCCTCTAAACCACAAGTACAGACAGCACTACACTGCTCACAGAGGTGGTTCAACAATTCCATTTCCTAAAGACAAGATTTCCTATATATTTTAGCAAAATGATATTCACAAAGTGATACTGTACTACCTCTAGGTTAACATACGTTAGGCACATCTAAACATCTAGATAGACTAGATGTTTCAGGTACAGAGTTAATCTGTCCACTATATACACAACAGTCTCGAATAAACTGCACACAGATAACAACAGTTATAGTTTGAAAGTCGTTGAAATACAAGCATCCTGGCCTAGATCCCTTCCCATCTCTATCAACCCAATGGGCTATAAAGCTCAAATATTCAGAAGACAACCTTTCCTAGGAATTGTAAAACAAAGCATACAGTATATCAGTTTATTAACTACTTTTGTCATATACTGGCAATGCCTTTAACATCTAGAATGACTAGGTGCTGTCCTTTGTATACACTATATACACAGACAAGTTAAACAAAAATCACAGACATAAAGGACAGCAGTCAGCCTTGCCTCAATACAAGCACATTGGCAAAGAGCTGTTTGTACTTCCTTCTCCCTCCCCTAAACCAGTGCACAAACACAATGCCTATTACTCAAAGAGCGGTTTGGCCACCACCCAGTATTTCATATGAGTTTTAGCAAAAAGGCATTTACAAAATGTGTTATTTTACTACCTCCACTTTTAACAGAAAGACTAGCTATTTCAAAAACGTACGTAGCATTGTCAACTATATACACAGTAGTGAGGAATAAAATGCACACACAAAACAATGGTTGTAACATGAAAATGTCTTCTAAATGTGACCAGTCTGGCATTCGACCCTTCTCTTAAATCTCTGGTCTTCCACTCCGTGTCCTCTAACCCACTCAACAAACGTGGATATGTGTCCCTCTCGGCGTCACTTCCAGAGCTAGTCTACCAAGTCCACTTCAAAGTCACTTCTAGAAGACATTTCTTTTCTGAGTTTTTCAAAAGCGGCCATTTACAAAATGTGTAATTTTCTAACTCGACTTTATCATACGTCGGCAATCTTTTTACATCTAGAAAGGCTCCATGTAGTCAATGTTTCTTTAAAAGGCTAGAGGGAAAGTGAGAGCAGCTTTTTCATATTATACACACAGGCCTTCTATAAGTAGCTGGTAAATCTTCCCAAGGGCGGCGGGCATTTTCAAGTGGCCAAACAAGGCGTGTTCTTCTAGCGTTTCTTTTTTCCTTATCAAAGTCCGGTAGAACGAGGCCCACCCGCGAGGGCTGCTAACTGTTCCACGGTGGTGGTCCGGGGCTCCACTTACCTTCTGGGCCTGCTAAGGCCTTTGTCCGCCGTTGTCAGGGCCAGGCAGAGCTCGCCCACTCGGACAGAGCCGTCATGCCGCCCGGACTCTGCGCAGCTCCATGGGCGGAACAGGTGGCCGAGTTCGTGTCCCTGGACCCGCCTTCTCGGGTCCTCCAAACCCTGGCGGCCCTCCGCGGCCATCCAACTGCCATTATTCTCGCCCCACCACCGCCCATAGGCGCTGCATCCTTGGCGGGCGCTTTGTCTAGGCCGGGCAGGCACGACCACGGCCGCCATCTCATCACCAAGCTGGGTGGGGAGAGAGGTCCGCCGCTGCTGCCAGGTCTGGGCTCGGCGCAGTAGCAGAGAGGGCTTTGGGCATCTGCAGGGCCGAAGCTGCGGCCGTCCCGCGGACCCCCCAGCTCACCCTCCAGCCTGGGGTCGGAGGGCCGGAGGATGTCCGGGAGAGCCGGCCCTGCTGGTTTCTCACCGTGCTCTCTGCCGGTACTTGGTAGTTTGACTTCTAATTAAGGCTTTTAAATTTTCATTTTGTTCCAAGCTGAAGTGCAGTAGTACAACCTCGGCTCACTGTGTAGCCTGGACCTGCTGAGCTCAAGTGATCCTCCCGCCTCAGCCTCCAGGATAGCTGGGACAACAGCTGCACACCATCATACCTGGGTAATTTTTGTATATTTTGTAGAGACAAGGTCTCTCTATGTTGTTCAAGGTGGTCTTGAATTCCTGGGCTCAAGCAATTATCCTGTCTCAGCATCTGAAAGTGCTGGGATTATATACATGAGCCACTGTGCCTAGCATAATTCTCATTTTAAAGAAAATGTCCTTAGTAGTACTGTGATTTTAAAATAATTTAAACATGGATTTCTAAGCTATTAAATAGCATCAGATTACTCAAATTGCTAAACTTTCCAGTTTGATTTATGACTGTCAAAGAAGTTTTGAGTGGCCTTATACTAATCCTCAGGTCACAATCATTTTATTGTTTCTGCCTCTAGTCAGCAGGAAGAGTAAGAATAAAAGGCAGCTCACTTAACTATAATGAAGTTGAATTTCCAATGTTCTCAGTTCTTAAGAAAAACATTTTTGCTCAGTTTTAATTTGGACAGAGCTCATTTTGTAGATTCAGTCTAGGTAAATGTCCAGGAACATGTTCTGTTTTCTGGAGTTTTTGTTGCTAAGTAAAAATTGAATTTAGCAAATATAGACAAAATATTATGTGCAGATGTGTAGCAAAGTACCATGTTACTCATCTTAAGCAATTCAAAGATAAAGGAAAAGACTGGTTTCAAGTGTGTGTGTGTGTGTGTGTGTGTGTGTGTGTGTGTGTAACATGGCAGAGTAGGTTCATCTCCTGATTGGAAAAGTTTACTGATAGATGTTAAAGCAAATTTATTGGCATCTAATGAGAGAAGATATTTTCTTCTTTGTGCTGAATAAAGAAATACCTGACATTGTGTAAAGGGGTTATACACACTCTCTTCTTTCCACCACATGCATGATACAGCACAGAGCTGTCAGTGTCTCATAGCTTTTGTTAAT
>CAUYQG010012927.1:0-12906 GCA_963574415.1 Tarsius wallacei | reverse complement strand
GTTTGTACTTAGAACTTTGTTAAGCTTTTGTTTATCCCAGTTGCCATGTTGGCTTCTTCTGCTTCTGCAATGGTGTGCGAATGTTAAGCAATAAGCCCCTTCCGAGCATTCCTTTGCTTAGATCATGGTAGACTCTGTGGCACCAGTCACCCTACTCGTGGGCTCTGTGATGTTTCAAACCTCCTGCTTGCATGCCAAAGTTAATTTACGCGCAGTAACTGTGTAAACCTAGCCTATCTGGCATTCCATTCTGCCCGTTTAGCTGTTGCCTGTCCATCACAGGCAACTAAGCCCAAGCCCGTGAAAAATCAAAAACGAACCAACCAATCAGTATCTCTGTAACTGTGTTTATGCAAATCTATCCAATCCTGTGTAAACAAGTTTGTACGGCCACCCCACTCCCTCAAAACTATGTATAAAAGGCACGTGTTAACCTGAGTTGGCGCTCAAGCTCGAGCCGCTGTGTCGGTTTCGGTTTGTGAGCCCAGACTCGAGCCTGAATAAAGACCCTCGTGTGTTTGCATCGGAGCTGGCTCTTTGGTGGTCTCTCGCATTTAGGACTTTGGGTTTTACAATGCTAAATAAAGGTATTTCATATGGCTTAGTTAATCTTCTCCTTTCCACACCTGCCCCACCCCTATTCTACAAAAGAAGGACTCTAAAACTGAATGGATTCCAAGAAAACAAGTAATCCTCAGATGACATCAGAGTGTGTGGAGTATAGTTGCTCCATAGGTTCTTGAGTTCACTGTGAGAAAGAATTCAAGGGCGAGTCACAGAGAGAATAGTTTATTATAGAGCAAAAAACACATTCAAGGGAGAACATGGATGTCTTAAAGATAGACATGTGCTTGCCTTTAACAAAAAGATTTATATAATGTCTACAATGATGATTAAGCAAACTATTCCATAAGCTAAGAGTGGTGGGCTGTAGGTATTTGATCATGAGTTTTGATTAGTATCTCCCAAACTCTTAAAGTCACAAGGATCTTCTAAATAATGAAAGTCATGGCCTAACTAGATTTGAGCTTTTCTTAGAACATCATGCCTCTGCACTTTGGGTAATTCTCCATTGTTTCTGTGATTTTACTGCACTGGTAATTCCATATTCAAATCTTCAAGGTGCCTGGCTGGCTGAGTCGTAGTTGTGTGCCAGCAAGAAGGGCACCTATATACTTAACCGTCCTGATCCTTAATTATCTGAATTAGACCTGCCTCAGAAAACTTGCCTAACTACGTCTAAGCTATGAGCTGTGCTAGCTATGCCTGCCTCATTGCCAGTCAACAAATTGTTCCCAGATGGGTACAGGTGCCTGCAAACAGGGAACTTACAGTCTAACAAGGGTGAGCCTAGGGTAGAAGCCTTTACTCTAAATGTAGCTATGTTTCTAATGGGAATATCATCAAAGTCAACTCATCCTGACCATGGAGGACTTTGTCAGTGATTCTTTTGAAACCTAAACTGAAAAGTTTCTTTTAAACAGACTTTTCAAAAAATAAAAAAATTAACAGACTTTTCTCACTATACATGACTTGGGCTACTTTGTTAGCTGTTGGTATATGAAGCAGCTTCCTAAATTTAGTGATACTAAGACTGATATACATACCTTTCCCACCTTTGATTATTTAGCATTCTCTCCCCAAAAAGCAGTTATCCTCATCATTATTATTTTTATTCTTAACAACCCATCTCACTTTTTGTTTCTTCCAGGGAATTATATTTGAAAAGGCTGAAGAGGCACTCCACTTAAAAGATTTTTTTTGTTGTGTGTGCAAAGTATGAAAAACCCGTGTTCTGAAAAATCAGCCTCTCTTTTTCTGTTTCCTAACCTCTGGGACTTAAAACTTATAAATGCACAGTGAGGGGCCACTTTGGTCTTCTAAGTACGCCCACCACATTTTCTGTTCAGTGCTTTCCTCTCTGTCCAGAAAGGCATGTTGTCTGGGTACAAAGAGCTTAATCTTGTTAGGTTTATCCTAAAAGCTCTTTTTCATTTAGATTCATTTTTTGCAACTGGCTGGGGAAACTCACAGGCTCTGTCCTTGAGAAGCACATGGCCATCTGCTGATTATCTGCTCCTAGAAAGGGGGAGTGAGATGCTACCCATGGACTGGAATCCTGGCACTACACAGTGGCCCAGAAAAAGCCACCTGGTATGTGTGGGAAAAACCCTATCTCCATGGGAACAGACCTAAGCACTCATTATCTGGCTGCCCCTAGCATTGGCACCTTGCAGAGCACACCCTGAGGACTCCATAGGTACAGAGAGGGGCAGAGGGAGGGAGAAGCCAATCATTCTCCTCTGCTTCCACTTTCAAACAAATGTGTGTGAGTTCAGAGAGGGTGGGAACCTACCCATGTTGGGAACCAGCTCAGTGTTATTACTGCAGATAAAGCTAGAAGCAGAAGTCATGCCCTCCAGTCAGACGCTCAGGGCCAGAACTACCAAACTAACTGCTTGTTGTTGGGTTAATCTTTAAAAAGAGATTCCTACCCTAAATCTCCTCCATACCTGTTTCTATACCGCCAGAGTTCACAAGCTCTATGAAAAAAGGCAGATTCAAAGAAGGAACCTGGTAACTGCCTAACTGTGGGTCCTCCTTAGAGCAGAGGTCTTCCGAAATTCTCCCACTTGCATTGAACTTGATTATCGGGTTCTCTCTGCAATGGCAGCTTCTACTCTCAAATAAGGCAACAAGTTCATGCATGCCCCTGATTTCTGAAATCACCACTGATCTATAAAGGATGCTTTTGTAGCCTTGAAAAAAGCAAAGACATACACAAACAATTACTTATTCATTTAATATGTTGTCCTCACCCTAAATATGGAAATCATGTTGATTGATTACCTAGCATAGATTAGTTTCTGGCTAAATAGTTGTTTCCAATGACACCTTATTCCCACAACTGTCACAATATATCATGAAAAGCCATCATGAGATGGTTTGAGCAACTTTCTCATTTTCCTCTCTGGAATATTAAAGTCATGGCTGTGGGGAACAAGAGAAAGAAGTTGAGAGATTCTGAGAACAAAAATGCCTCTCAGGGTTGTCATTATTTAAATTTTCCTCTAATGAAGTCCATTTTGATTGCTGTAATGTTTTAATATACCACCGTTAAAAGAATCAATGAAATTTCCTTATTCTCCTGGGCCTCAAGAATATTGAGATTTTTCAAAAGTCAGAGCACACTATGGGATCTTAAAAGTGATTCATTAGACTTGCACTGGCTCATTTAATCAGGCTGCCTACTCCTAAATTATAGTCTTCAATTGAGTAGAAAATGAAACTTGGCACCTTCAACAAAAAGGACAGGATCAATACGCTCATTTGTGTACTAGGCACTGAAATCAATATTTACTTGCTAGAGTCTTTCAATCCACTGAAAATTATACCTATTTATCCTCTGGCTTCTTATTTCTCTTTCAAGTTGATCTAAGCTTTTGTACAAATTAGAATGGCTAGTTTTCTTTCAATTCCTCCTATGTCATCAGTAAAGAGAAACTGGACCATGTGCCCCTGGCTCAACCATGACATTGGAAGACAACTCAAAGGCATGTCAGTACCTGATCTCTTTGGTTATAGTTTCATCTTCTTTACCCTATGGGAAAGTTTGAATTAAACAATGAAAGGGTTATCTAGGAAATCTGCTATACTGCCCAATACTCTAAGAAGACTGCTAAAAATTAAGAACATAAGATCTTTATCTCTTTAATCCCCAGTCCCAAGCATAGGACAACTTGGAAAGGAACACATGTGCACGTACAACCACATTCTCTCTCTCTCTCTCTCTCTCTCTCTCTCTCCAGGGCATTATGGCTGGCTGATGGAAGACTCAGCTCTCCTACTATAAATAAGCACCCCCTAACTAACTGCTAATCTCTGAGGCAGCATCCACTCATACGCAAGAGACTTGTTTGCAACAGAGGAAGAGGGAAGAGTTTAATGAAGGGTACGTCTCTGCGGGAAAACAAGAATGAAGAAAACAGAGGAGACAAAATCCACGGCATCTGTTCTCTCCCTTTGGACTAAGTTTCAACAACTATAAGTAAAGGGATGAGCCACAAAGGTAAGCGACTTGTTTTCTTGGGTTACTTTTTGTAAATTCTGGGCAAGACATAAGACGAACGGAGCTGTTCTCATACATAGATTATTTAAGGCTCTCCAGGTGTATAATGATGTCTTGGGGTCTAAATGACATAAAGTATGCTATAGAGATGGGAAGAGAACATCTTTCTCCCTCTTTGCATAGAACTTAGAAGTCATCCAGCACCCTGAGAATTGGTCATTGGGAAAGCATCATGAGGTTGTTTTCTTGGCTTTTCTTAATTGGAACCATGCATAGGGGCTGTGGTAAGAAATTGTCAAGGACATTCAAAAGCAGCAGACAGGAAGGGGGAACACCTTGCATGCCTCTGTATGGGCAAAAGGAAACCTCCCCCTCATACTCAGAAAATTTCTGAAAGATCAACTCACAAAAGGGCAGATTAGTAAGAGAAAAGGAGCCGGGCTCGGTGGCTCAGCCTGTCATCCCGCGCCTTGGGAGGCCGAGGTGAGTGAATTGCCTGAGCCCGCGGGTTCGAGACCTGCCTGGGCAACTGGCGAGACCGCATCTCTACAATAAATCAAAAAAATTAGCTGGGCATGATGGCACACGCCTGTAGTTCCAGCTACTTGGAAGGCCGAGGCGGAAGGATCGCCAGAGCCCAGCAGGTCGAGGCTGCGGTGGCCAGGAGCGTGCCACTTCACTCCAGTCTGGGCAACAGAGTGAGACTCCAACTCAAAAAATAAATAAATAAATAAGAGAAAAGGCTCACAAATTTATGATCCCCTATTCGCAAGATGAGAATCAGAGTGATTGTCCAATATCCCAAGGGAAAACAGATGCGTATATGCCCTACCTCTTAGCGGAAAAGGAGATGGGGAAGTATGGGTGATTTTAAAGGGATAGGAAGTGATTTTAGGGATATTCAATGGGCTTGAAGAAACACTAACTGGGGCAAAGTCTGCCGGGCCCTCAGAGCAAACAGTGTTTTGTGACAAAAGTTTGTCCAGATTTATTGACAGACTTCAGTCCTACTTCCTGGAATACAGGTTTAGTGAATGGAAACTCAGGGAAAGGCCCAGAGGTCATTGTTTTCTTTTTTTGGTGGACTTGGACTTTAGACAGATAAGGAAACTTTGGAGAACACCATCCTGTGCTTTGGGAGAGGCAGAGAATTGAGGGATGGGAAGGAAAAGCAATTGTTCCCTTGGTCGGTCTAGCCAGTCTTTATGTAGACAGACGAAAAGTATGTTCCAGCATCTGTTGAGCTCTAAGGATCTCTAATTCCAAATACTCATTGCACCAGGGAGCCATATTTTGGGGTGAAGTTTGCTGTGCTCCTTCAGCTCATAGTAACTGTGAGAGGGAGTCTAGTTTCCAGATGCATATGACACTTCACTCTGAAATGCTAGAAACAATTACCTAAGAGTAACTTTGAAAATGGTCTTGAATTACTGAACAAATGAAAGTTTGCAGTTATTGTGATGTTTCCATAAAGGTTTAAAGCTTGGTGAGGCCAGGCAAAGCTTAGGAGATACATTCCACACATCCATGCTACCCTCAGATGCACAAACACACATGCAAACCCATATTCATTATGTTTTCATGCCTGCATTCATTGACAAGTTTATTCTGTGCGGTTATTTTATGTACAACATTGTACTAGGAATTTCAGCAAATGCATGGAAAGTTGAAAATTGAATTCTGGTTTGATATGACAATGGGACCATTGGTGTTTATGTCCTTCCTCTACCAAAGCCCTGCTAAAGTGACGTGAACAAAAAATGCCAAAATTCTTATCTCAGAAAAGCAAAAACAACAGTAGAGATGACAGAAGCAGATGAAAGAGTTGAACTTATTTTTGGAATTTGGAAGGAGGATGAATGACTGGAGATGGGGTGAGTTAGCTGTCAGTCCTTTCAGGGTCCAGGGTCAACGGGAGTGAGGCTGTGGGCTCCCAGAACACCCCAGAGACTCATCAGCTAGAGGTATCACAGAGGGCACAGGAGCATGAAGATAGAGGACTCAGGTAGTATCTGGAGCTGTTGGCTCTCCCCAGACCCCCAACATGAGGAGCCTTCTTTCTTCTTCCCTGCAAGGAATTGGGGGTTTATTTTATAAAATGAAATACTGAAGCTATGTGGGACTATAAGACAGTGGGTGGAGAAGGATATGAGCTGAGGTTGCAGGTGGCACTATCGGAGTCTTTATATTGAACCGAGAGGATTTCAGTTATTGTCTCTCACCTTGCTCTCCAAGAGATGCTGAGAATTCCTCTCTCGATAAACTGAATAGTCTCTTGTCTCCACCTACTATCATTTAATAGTCTCCCATCTCCCAGTGAAAAGTTCATCCTACTGCCCAGTGATCCCCGGGGAGAATGCCCACAATTTGAGACATCCCAGTGAACAAGGAGAGCTCCCAGTGGCCTTTTTTAGTGCCTCAGTCTTATAAAGGAGTGAACAGTTAAGAATCACAGCATTTGAAGAAAGTCTCAAATGAAAAGGAGGGGGAAGAAAAGCTTAAGAAAAGTAACCTGCAGAAAGCAGAGACAGAACAGGCAAAAGGAGAAAACGAAATCAACAAAACCAATCGCAACGAACGCACAGAGAAGGAAGAAAAGATACTGCACTCATAAAATAAAAACAGGTGGCTTGGGAAAAGGAATAATCAAGGAACAATTTTAAAGCCCGTGGAAATAAAAGTCCTGCCTGCATGGCTGCAACAGGGTTTTTCATCATCCTTGCCCGAGGGGAGGCAGTCAGACCCCCGCCCCCCGCCCCCCGCCCCGCTGGTGGACCCCATGACTCAGAGTGTGAGGTGCTTAACACCTTTTGTTCTTTGTTAATGTCGAAGTCACCAGTTCCACTCTCTGCACCAAATGCCACAGGGCTGCACGTGCTGGGAGAGGAAGCCCATGTAGGTATAGGAGAGCAGGAAAGAGGCATCTGTGCTTGTCTGAGGTTGTGAAGGCTGTGCTAGTGTTTCTGATTTGAAACTTATTCCAATGAGGCCGCTGCATGTCTTTTTTTTCCTAGTGATTTCAAGACATAGACATTCCAGATGGCTTGTATAAGCTCCTAGGCTACAGTTTGAGTGTGATGCCTCTGTAATGATGCTACTCAAGCTGAAATTAAAGCCATTAGTCCTTTTAAAAAGTTTTGATACAGTACCCTGATGTCCCTTGTATCATTCACCTATTGTCACAGCAATGTTAAATAACAAAACCCTCAAGACTCAATGGCTTCAAATAACCCCTATTTGTTCTCGTGTTCACGGATCGATGGGTGGGGTAGGCTGGCCTTCTGTCTTGGAGCTCCAAGCCTCTGGTGGACTCAGGTCTGCTCCATCAGTGTCTCCTACCTCTTACACAAGTAGATAACTGTGCATATGATTTACACCATGTGATTCAGTCTCGGGCCCAGGGTAAGGCAGCAGCTGAAGTGCTCACTCTGAGAATGCTCTTCACCAGAGTACAAGAGTGGAAGTCCAAGTGTACAAGCCTGCTTCAAGTTTCATCTCATATCTTTTCAATGAACAGCTCACTAGCCAAGGCAAAAAGTCGCATGGAACAGTCCAAAGTCAAGGTGCAGAGATGTATATCCACCCACTTAGAGGCCATAGTGATACAAATGTGGGGGCGTATAATACTGCTACCATGGAATGAAGAATTGGGACCAGTATTTCATTTTCCACAGTCTGCCCTATTGGTCCCAGTTATTCACACCTACCCCCACATTCAAAATACACTCACATTCTTCCTAAGACTCATAAAAGTCTAATCCAGTCAAAGCATTCGACACCAGGTCTGATCCTTACCAGGTCCAGGTATATACACACACATCCAACAATGACGAAGCAGGGAAGATAACGACAATAAACACTTCCATTTGAAACAGGGAAGAATGAGAAAAACAGAGCAGTCACCAGTTCACAGCAAGCTTGATACTGACAAGGCAAACACTGCCAGGCCTCCTACACTGGAGGGAGAGAGTGCTTCTCCATTAGGCCAAGCCCTGCTCTCTGCAAGGGCTCTCTGGCCCATTGTCCTCCATGTGTCTCGGCTCCAGCCTCTGAGGATTCATCCATGTCCATCCTCCGTCTGCACCGTTTCTGAAGAGGATCCTACATGATCTGCCCTTCTTGACAGCGAACAGATTTCTCAGTCTTATAGGTTTTCTGCTTATAGAAAGTTGAGGGGGTAAGAGGTATTTTTACATCTGTGAGAGACTTTGTCTCTTTTCATTCAGGCTGGCAGGGTTTTGCCAATATAGCTCTCTCAAAAATGTCGTGGCTTTTCTATGAAAGTGATTTCAGTCAACTCCCTGTGGGAAAAGGCACATCCACAATACCTTTCAGGATATGCCTTCTCTAGCCTGAATTATGATACTTTCGAGGCATCAGACTTCTGTGGGAACATGTCCGTAACCTTTCTAAGAGCCTTTTCATCCAGCTAAGAGACCTACTGGATGCTGTCTTAATTCTTTCAGATGTTTTAACGAAGGGTGTTACAGCTAGACCTTTGATGCTCTTTTTATGCCAACGCTATGTCATACATATTAGCAACACCGTGGACTTGGGCTCTACTCTGAGGCTCTGTTATAATGGCCACACATTTGGCTTTGTGAGAAACAATGTCATTTGGTAACTTTGCCCCACAATTACTGGACTCTCCTGAATACCCTCCTCTGTTCTATTTACAAACTGAGCAGCTCTTTTCTGAGTCTTTCCTCTTACTTGTGGTGTCTTGCCAACTGCCTCTAGTAGCAACCAGTTCCTGCTTTCAACATTCTTCCTTCAAACTTCCTCACCCCAAACTACAAATTTTATAGGTACATTTTCTTTTTCCAAATTACCAAAGGCGACAGTTTTGCCAAAGGATTTTCCACTACATAGTGTGGGTTACCAGTTGTTCAGCCTCCCATAGCAGTTGGCTTCATGTCATCTCATCA
Source organism: Tarsius wallacei (assembly GCA_963574415.1). Lineage (NCBI taxonomy): Eukaryota > Metazoa > Chordata > Mammalia > Primates > Tarsiidae > Tarsius > Tarsius wallacei. The sequence goes on along the minus strand of CAUYQG010012927.1, from coordinate 3,909 downwards.
CCAAAACTAATTCCAGAAATGTTAGGTTCTTATGGCAGCTGCCCATTTTCAGTGTCTGTCAGCAATTACCACAATAATGATGCATTAAAAAAATCTAAAAATTCACTGGCTGAAAAAGCTATCATTTATTTTCTAGTTTCAGGTCTGTGAGTCGGTGGCAACTTAGCTGAGCTTGACTGAACTCCAGGCTCTGAAGGGTGCAGGTTGACTCCACATGTCTCTCCTCCCTCTTGGTTCAGTAGTCACCTACAGCGTGTTCTCCTGAGGGAAGGGGGATACTTGGAGCATGTTTTGCTCAGGCAGGCCACCAGAGTGCATGAATGCAAGCCCAAAGGCACAAGCATAATTTAAGTCTCTGTGTGAGCCATGGTCACCAATATCTTAATGTCTAAAGCAATTCATATGGCAAAATTCAACGTGAAGGGGCAGGGAAGTACTCTCTGCTCACCTTGAAGCCAAGGTAAGACTGTGAACATGCACTACAACTATAAGTGGCTGGACAGTCGGGGCTAATAATTCAGTATACCTTAGTGATCTGTTTTGGTAAGATCATGAACTTAAAAGTCCGAACCACCGAACCAAAATTCAGTCACCAACATTCCTGAGGTACCTTTATTACTTTGTTTAAAGTGTGATCATATCAGACTGACTTATGAAAGTTAAACCAAGTGCATTACCTGTGGCTTCTGTTCTACCATAGATGAAATTCCTGGGCATGCAAAACAGGGTCAATAAGCTTAAATCCACAATGAAAGAAAAAAGCTTTTCTAATTCATAATATCCATCGGCACATACCTTTCTTACAGCGGCTAAAATTCAAAAAGAAAAGTTTTTTAAAAATACGACTTGAAGCTGGCTCTTTTAACCTTTCTGGTTATTTCCTTGTAGATCGGCCAGCATTCACATTCACTTCCAACTACTGTGTTCCACAGGTCTTCTGTGATGAACCCACCATTTTTTTTTCCCAAGAGTCTCAGGCCATCCTAGCTTCTGAGTCACCTCTGCCTCATCCAGTGGGATTTGGAACAATATCATTCCCAGAGACTGGGAGCACTGTGAGTCCATTCCATCTACTGAGTTCCTGAGAACCAAGATCCTATCTATATCCCCAAGAATTGGTCCTGGACTTCCGCCTGGCCCATTATCCCAGTGGTGCCTCCCTCTGCTTCCCTCTCACCCCAAAAAGCCCAGACTGGAAGATCCCTCACCTGCTCACATTCTGCTGGGTTCCATGACGGTGCCCTTCCAAGCATGTCATTCCTCTATGGCTGGGTCAGTACCTCACCCTGATACTTTGTTTGGCTGGAGCCCTGCTGGCCAGACCTACCTCCCACCTCTTCCCCTCCTTAGAGACCAGATCCTGTCCCTATGTCCCTAGTCAGCTGCCTTGAATTTTTGCCACAAGCAAACAGATCTAAAAGAATCAAAATGGATATCGACCAGCATCTCTAATATGTGCTCCAACAGATTCCTGAACTATTTTTGAAATTTACCATACCCACCCCACCCCAGCCCTCTGAGTGGCCAGTCTTACATTTCTGCCAATTTCTCCTTGACAGCCCTACCTGGATTTTGTTTGTCAACTTCATAGACCCAGAATTATTGACTCATTGCTTAGTAAAGATTATTTACCCAGTGCAAGTCTTGTCCTATTGTGAACAATTCATGTCAGTTTTGGGAAATTTAATGAATTTCTTAGGTTGTTCTAGCTAAAGATTTTAGATTTTCTAAAGATACGTGGTTTGAAGTCCCTTCTCTCTGGAAAATAGCTAACCATGGCCCTATAGCACTCAGGAACAATCTTATAAACATAGAGTGTATTATTGATGTAAACAGGGGTACCATCATTACAGGATGGCGGCAGACTTCAGAGTGAATGCGGACCCCTGGTGGGAGTGGAATAGCACATGAGGAAGGTGAAGAGCAGGGTATTCCTTGAATGAGATTAAAACGTTGTTCTGTGTCCGGAGGGCAAGTGTAGCAGGTGTAAAGTTAATAAAGTACAGGCTTCCTATTGTTTGGGTTCTTTGATGAGCAGGCTGAGAACAAACAAATGAGTCAATTATATTTTCACTACCGACTTAGCACAGCAATGAGCCTAGGTATTGGAAAGCCTAAAGCTAATTTCATTTGGAACATCTCTTTAAGAAAAAAAAATGACAAAATTAAGTACAAAATGATTTTTTTTTTTTAGAATCTATAAAGAATTTATAACAAATTACTGTAGGTTAGAAAATTCAGGTCTCTTTCTCCTGAGATCTCTTTAGATTCAACAGAAATCTACAAAGAAATGCTTCCTTGTGGCAACCTGGCTTTTCCTTCGCACCCGGAACATTCTATGGCTCCCATCAGCTTCCAATATGGGAGCTCCTGGGAAGATGAGTGTCTCTGAAGCTTAAGGCTGACTAGCTTAACAGAAAATCATTCAGAGCACACACATGGCCAAGACAGACCTGGTCAGCATCCATGCCTTAACATCAGGGCTGGCTTCATGAGTGTGTGGTCTGTACGGTTGTCCAGGGCTCATGTTCAGAAGATCCCCCTGCTTGTTTTAATGCTCTGCTGTCAGTCGCCACCTGGAAATTCTTAATAATTTTGTCTTTCAGCCAGTGTTTCCAGGTGAAGAGGATGGGATAATGGAGCGAGCATCTGTGTGAGCAGGAAATAGTCCAACTCACCTCATTCCTTGCCACTCCCTTCACAGAGAGCATTCCTGATGCCCCATGAGCACAAAATTCCGGTGCGTCCAGGATGTGTGGGAGTCGGGAAGAATCAAAGCAATCCAAGGTAAGTATGTTTTGTCTGTGCCTAAGTAAAGTCTCTGACAGCCATGAGAAGCCATACTTTCTGTTCAAATCACAGCTTGCTTTGGACACAGGAGGAAGGCAGTGATGTGCTAAGAAACACAAATGGCCAAGAAATCCTCTTGTCATCTCTTTTTACTAGCGTAATAACTTCCTTGTATTGGCCAACCACTTATGCTGAATGAAAAGGCATAACACGGAGCCAGTATACCTAAGGAGCAGCCATTTTAACATTGCCTAAATCTCATGTTTCTCTAGCAGTTCACTTTACCCTCTAATCACCAGCCAAGGACAGAATTGGTTTCTCAGAGGTCGCTGTTGATAATTGCTTCACAATCCCCTCGCCAGCTTGTTTTGTAAACAGGTTTGCCTAATCAGCTCATCATGTGACCTTCATGACACAGACCCCATCACCATGGCAACCGTCTTGTGACTAACCCACCCATCTGCCTGTTGTCCATCACTTGATGTCAGTACCTGTGTGAACCTGCCCTCCATGATGATGATGACGTGGAGCAGACTACCACCCAACCACCTTATGACCTGCCCTCATCAAGGGGAATGTTTAAAAGCATTCAGCCCCAAGCAGCCATGCCTCTGCCTTGCTAAGCCATGGCCTGGCAATGTATTCTTTGAACTGTGGTCAGGTCATGTTTTCCTAAGCTTTGGCCCCCTCCCCTACCTTGGAGAGGAGAATCTTTTCTGTCTCTCTCTCTCTCTCTCTCATTTGCCTTCTAAATAAATTATATATTATCTAATCTAAATTCTTTGCATCTTTCACGTGGCCCCGGATCACACAATCCTACCCTGCTGGGTCTGACCTAACACTGAAAATGGCATGAAAGGAAAGGGATAGATAGTGCAACCATAGCCCTATTTTTTAAAAATCTCTTTGCGCGGATTCGAGACCCACCTGGGCAGGTGAAACCTCATCTCTACAATAAACCAAAAAAATTAGCCGGGCGTGGTAGCGCACGTCTGTAGTTCTGGCTACTCGGAAGGCTGAGGCGGAAGGATCACCGGAGCCCAGCAGGTCGAGGCTGCGGTGGCCGGGAGCAGCCACTGCACTCCAGTCTGGGCGACGGAGTGAGACACCAACTCAAAA
>CAUYQG010012925.1:0-25372 GCA_963574415.1 Tarsius wallacei | reverse complement strand
TGGCTCAGCCTGTAATCCCGCGCCTTGGGAGGCTGAGGTGAATGGACCGCCTGAGCCCGTGGGTTCAAGACCCGCCTGGGCAAGCGAGACCTCATCTCTACAATAAATCAAAAAATTAGCCGGGTGTGGTAGCGCGCACCTGTAATTCCAACTACTTGGAAGGCTGAAGCGGAAGGATCGCCGGAGCCCAGCAGGTCGAGGCTGCGGTGGCCGGGAGCGGCCACTGCACTCCCGCCTGGGTGACAGAGTGAGACACCAACTCAAAAAAAAAAAAAAAAGATTAGCCAGGCATGGCGGCATGTGCCTATAGTCCCAGCTACTCAGGAGGCTGAGGCTGAGAGGTTGAGACCTGAGCCCAAGAGGTCAAGGCTGCCGTGAGCCAGAAGCATATCACTGCACTCCAGCCTGGGCAATAGAGTGAGAGCCCAACTCAAAAAATAAGTAAACAAACAAAAATTTAAAAACCATTGTTAGTTTACAGGCCATACAAAAACAGGTAGCTGTTTTGTGACTGCTGGATTTAGCCCATGGGCCATAATTTGCCACCCTGGCCTGGGGCCCAGTTTTCCTGCAGCCTGTGCCTATTCCTTTCTCCTCCATTTACACAAACCTGCAAATTATGTGCTTTCCCCCTCAGCAGTGCATTCCTTTTGCTTCTCTAAGTCACTGATGCCCAGTCTATGCTTCTTTCCCATAGATCCCAAAAGACCAAGAGAACAATTATAAGGTCAGGAAAGACAAGAACAGTCTGAAGAAAGGACAAAAATCCTTCTCTTACTGCTTCCCAGCTATGCGAGCTTGTGCAAGTTATGTAACCATTTCAAACCAATGTTTTATCACCTATGATAAAAGAATGATAGTACCTAACACCCTGAAAATAGTGATAAAGGTGCCACTTTATATCAAGGAAAGCAAGTAACCTGTGGAAAGAAGTCGCCAACCACAGATCAGAAGCAATGCCTTGCCCAATATTTCACCGGTACGTTGCTAGGTTATGGCAGTGTACATGCCCTCAAGTAGAGAAAGGAAGCTCGGTTAATTTAACTAAATTCCTGAGAAAAAGAGTAACCAGCAATCACATTGACTGTATGCTGCTTGTCATAGTTGTCAGAAAGGACCACAAATACAGCAAAAAAACCCTGAGAATCTCTTCGAGGCAAAAGAACAGTGTAGATGCTGAAGAGCATAAAAATGAAAAAAAAGTCAGTTCTTCACTTTAAATAATTTATAATTTATTCAACATAAACAAAGCAAGCTAGATTTGTATAAACCAACTACATTCATATATTTTTTTAAAAGAACCAAACAAAAGACAGTCAGGGGAAGACTTTCCTAGGAGCTACATGCAAACAATGAATAAGATAAAAGACAGTAAGGGGAAGACTTTCCTAGGAGCTAGACGTAAGCAATGAATAATATTTCAAAAAAGAAACAGGCAAGCACAGAAATGCGAGTCCTACTCATGTATACACCTAGGATTGTAGAACACGTGGATAGTCAAATCTACCAGACATTACTAATTGTTCTCCACAGACACTGTGCTTTCATCAACGGTTTGAGAATTCCTTTCCTCACATTTGGTAGAATCAGAGTTTATTTTTTAAATGTTTTGTTCCATGTGATGGTTAGAAAAGGGTAGCTCAATTTAATTTTCATTTCTTGTCCTCACATTCCCTAAGTTGTTTCGTATGTTTGTTTTCATATTATGAAATAAAAGGCATAGTCTGCTTAAGGATGATATGTGTGGCTGAGGCCCAGGACACAGAAAGTGCCCAGAGGACAAGCCCCTCTCTCTTCCTTCTAGCGGTTTCTCCAGGGCCTTGCTCTTTCCCTCTCCACCCCGTAAATTGCTGGTTTGCATCAGCAGATAGGGACAAACCTTTCCTTTTCTCCTTGAATGTACCACAGTAAATTAGAGAGTTTATAAATGAGCATGGTTGAAAAATACTAGTCTTGACAGAAACATCTAAAACCATTTCCTTCATTTTTGCCCAACACTTGGTTTCTGCCCCACTTAGATCATAGAATAGTCAAGGTGCCTCAGAAAACACACACAAATATTGCTCCAGGTCTGGAGATCTGGTGCCCAAGACTTTGCAGGAACATGTGCACCCCATAGCCCCACCTTCTCCCATCTGGATGGCAGAAAAGTGCAGGAAAGATAAATCAGGGTATGAACTTGACTCATGGACACTGATTAGGAGAATTCTGTCTGTGAAATCTCCCGTAAGGATATAATTTTCAGATATAATTCCTAAAAATTACTCTTGATTAAGATGAATATTTTTTTAAAAATTTTGTTTCGATTCTTTCCATGCTAGGAATAAAGTAGAAACCAAAAAGGAACCAACCTGGCACACAGAAATGTTAGTAAATGTAACAAAAAGCAGTGTTCTCAACTCTGGTCAACAAAATACCAAAGATAGAAAAAATTATTCCAAAAACTGATGAATATGATTCACATTCCCTACCACCGTGGAAAATGGAAAATCATCGTAAACACTTGTTTTTCAAAAACTAGTTGCTGTTATCATTTCACTTTGCTGTTATCGCCACTTTGCCTCAAATACATATACAGTTGTCTAATACAGTAATTCTCAATCCTGGACAATTTTGTCCCTCTGGGGACATTTGGTCATTTTTTGTTGTCACATCTGGAAGGGAGTACTCCTGGTATCTGGTGAGTAGAGGTTAAGGATACTGCTAAACATCCTATAATGAATAGGACAGCCCCAAGAGCAAAGAAGTGTCTGATTCAAATTGTCAGTAAACCAAGAAATTCTGATCTAATCCATTTCTTCTTGGTTATCTAGGACAAGTTGGCAAATACAAGGGGTTAGAGATGATAGGCACTCTTCTTAAAGAAGAACTATTAAGCTAGACAACTTAAGAGTCCTAAAGAAGAGCTTGATATTTATAAAGATTAATAAGTCTCCATTTAGTAATTTTCAGTTGAAATATCTAAGGATAAAATAGGCTGCAGTCCATGATCCTAGCCACATTATCAAGCAGTGTACCTTCTACACTTATTCACATAACCTATGAGAACACCCACCCACACAGACATTTATAATTAACCTGGCTACTGATGGTGCCATTTATCACAAATTAGTATCTTCAGACATTTAGGCCATAAATGAATTCCCCATGTCCGCCTATTAAAAGTGACCCATCCTCAGATTTCAACAATGGACTTTATGTGGTCTTTTTTCTGAAGAAAACAATCATATCTAAAATTCCCTTTCTCTGATGTTACAATCCATTAAAGTTTACTGTCCAGTTCCATGAACCTCAAAAGCCAGTGAGAAAGGAAGTTGACTTTGAGTGTAAACCTAAAGGCAGCCACAAAGGGATGCCCTGTATTAAAAAATAAGAGGTGTTGGTGAAGTGGAATAAAATATATAGAAGTGACAGAGGCCTCTCTAGAGATAACAAAGCCCTTAGAGGTTATTTTATTTCCCAATAAAAGTTTCCTTGAGTGTCTCAATAAAGACATTTTTCTGGGGAAGTCTTTCTTTTGTTGTTGTTCTTTTTTATTATCTACATTGTCAACTTTGCTGAAGGCATTTACTTGTCTATTCTAGATATTATGATAAAAGACATATTTCAAAATTATGAAAAAATAGCTTAAATTTGGAGAAATCACACAGATTGAGAAATCCATTTTTAACCCATTACATGTACCTAACAGAAAGAAAAGCACCCTAAAACTGACAGAAACCCATCTGAATGCTGAGGTTTCCCAAGTTAACAAAGCAAGCACTGTTTGGCAGGAATGTAGAAAGATGGGCAGTTTAGCCCGCTGACGTTTTTTGAAACACTTAAAGGTGAAGACAAAACTATCGCCGTCGCTGCAGGAATTAGCTGGACTCCACCAAATGTCACCTTCTGAATGTAACCCTGAAATAAAATGTCCTTGGCTTCAGTAAAATTGAAGCAGAAAAGCACCCTATTAACTTACCAAAAAAGGGGGGGGGGGGTACCCAAATGATCCTCACTAAAAGAAAAGTCCATCAGAAGGTCACTGAAATGCAAGATCCAATTTCGGAGTTGAGCACAAAGAGCACAAACGTGGAAAACTCTAAGGATTTCTCATGTGCCGCTAATGGCAGCAAAGTTTGTTTAGACAAACGTGGCGAGACTCTCTTTAATCTGGCTGGATGTACAAAGTTTTGTTTTACACGAGCTCGACTAGGCTATTCGCTGCAGTTCCAGCTTCTGAAAACAAGAAACAGCACCGGGCTTCAGAAAGGGGGCGCGAAGGGGAGAAGCGGTGTGTCCAGGGCTTCCCTGGAAATCCCAGGAGAGGAAAGCCGCCGCCAGGAGGTACTGGGCCACCGACGGCCGTGCTGAAAACAACCAGGGTTTCTGAGCAAGAGGTTGTTTTTGGCAAGAGGTAGGTGTTACCGGCAGCTTCCTGGGGTGCTGGAAGGAATGTGTCACCATCAATCAGAAAGTACACTGAGCCCCGTGTCTGGGTCACAGAAGGAGCACCGCCTCGTCCATCACGGATAAACCCATGCCGGCTCGCAGGAAGCAGAAAGGAGCTGCAGGAGAGGCGCCCCGTGGACCTCCAAGACCGGAGGGAACCTCAACTTGCTGGGAAGGGGAATTGGGCGCGCTGGCTTTACAGAGCGCTCCAAGAGCCCACGCGGGCTTCCCCGGGACCAGCGCCCCCAGACGGCAGTTCCGGGGAGACCCCGGCCGTCCTGGGCACGAGGGCGCCCCCACCCACTCAGCAGGGGAGCCCCGCGCCGAGGGCGGCCGGACGAAGGAGCTGCCCGTCCGGCCGAGCCCGGCGGGCCGCGGGGTGCTCACCTGCGGGGATGCTAGAGGGCTGCCCGGAGTCCGCGCCGCGGCAGGCAGTCCAGGGCTGGAGCACGAGCATCAGGAGCAGCAGCCGGGGCTTCAGCGCGCACCGCCCCATCTTCGGCCCCCCCGGAGAACCCGCGCCGGCTCCGGCGCCCCCACTGCCCCGCGGCGGCGCACTTCTCGCGAGAGCGCAAGGACCCCCGGGGCCGCCGGGGCGGGCGACGGCCGGCGGGAGCGGACTCGCGAGGTGCGCGCTGGCCCCGCGGCCGGCAGCCAGGGCGGCGCGGCGAGCGGCGAGCGGCGGAGTCGGGCCGGGGGCGGAGGCGCGGAGCTGCGGGCGCGCCGGGCGCCGCGGGCCACTTATAGGCTCCCCGAGGGGGAGGCGACGGGGCGGGCCGCGCCCCGGCTATTGGCCGCCCGCTGACCCGCCGCCGCGGGCCCGGCGGGGTCGTTCGCTCGGCTCGGACACGGTTTGCGGAGCGTCTGCGGCTACGTGTGGAGCCTCACGCAGCGCCCCAGCCTGGAACGGGGCGGCGTGTACTTGGATTTGGGAGTGGGCCTGGGAGGGGGGAGGAGTCGCGGGAGGCTGGCGGGAGGGCGGCGCTCCCCTCTGCGCTCCGCTCTCTGCTCCTCCGGGCGGCCCCAGCCCGGCAGCTTGCGCGGCAGCCTCGGCGGGTGAGGATCTGCTCCTCCCTGGACTCGGATCCGCTCCTCCCTGGACACGGATCCGCTCCTGCCTGGCTCGGATCCGCTCCTCCTTGGACTCGGATACTTCGCCGTCAGAAGTGACCGCACGTCTGCAGGGATCCTGGCTGGATGGGAGGGACCTCGACGGACTCTAAACCTTGGAAGTGCATCGCCCTCCCCACCCCCATAATTCGAGGGCAAGTTCATCACCCAATAAAAGAAAGGCCGTGTTTTTTATATTACTCTGTAAACCAAAAGTTTTTATTGTTCAGTGAACATTTCTTCCTCTGCCGCTTGTGCCAGAAGAGCCGTAAACTCCTTCCAGTAATGAGCCTTGTAAATCCTGCGGATCGGAGCCCAGCGAGTGTAATCTGGGGCTGTGCCTTACACGGTCTTCCTCCATCCAACCCACATGGAAAATTACTCCCACAGATGTAGTTGGAGCGATCTCTCTGCTCCTTGGCGGTCCCCTGTTGCTGCCAGTTTTGACTAATGTCTAAGCAGGTTCCTTTTTTTTTTCGCCTGTGTTACTACTCACATTTTAGCTAGTCAAGGGTTTAATCTGTTGAGTGAGTAGATGCAAAAACACAAATTAAGACAAAAGCTTGACAGTTTTGCCTCAGGCATGTCTTACTGTCTTACAGGAGAAAGAATCACACCGGGAGCATTCTGGAATCTTCTACCTAAATCTCTGTGAAATGAGGGAAAAAGTAAAGATTCACGCCAACACCCCCATAATGACTGAGTCTTTGAAATTAAAATTATTGAAAAAGATAAGTCCTGTTTGACTAAAATTACGATGTCTAAAATTAGCATAATATCAAGAAAAGATGAGCTCTGAAGAAGCATTAAAAACAAGTGAGGAACCTGCAAAGAAATGTTGCCTGAGGTGTGACATTTTAGAAAAAGAATCATGTCCTGTGCCCAGAACTAAGCCAGTTATTACTGTGTTTTGAATGTTTGGTCTCAGTTTTTTAAGAGAAGAGGAAACCTGGAGAAAGTTCAGAAAAGAGTAGCAAATAAGCAAAGAAATGGAAACTGTGATCTGTGTGAAGAATGAAATAAGGTTTATTTAGTCTGAAGAAGAAAGCTCTAAGAGATGGGTTCCTTAATCTCATCCTTCCACGTGTGGCAAGCACAACTTCATAAAACTAGGCTAAAGGACACAGCATCAATCCTCAGAGTCCCAGGACTCTGCATGGAATGGCCAACTCCCAGTCTTCGGAATTCCAAACCTGTTTCTGCCAAACTCCTTGAACTTGACTTGTTGCTGCTCTGGTTCTCTGAGATCTTTAAGAACTTGCATGGCTAGAATTTGGCTTTCTGCCCTCCCACAACCTCTCTTGCCCCCATGCACACTTATAGCCTCTCCACGTCACAAGTTTGTGTGTTTAGACTGCAATGTCCACCAATAATTGCAGGTTACTATGACATTCCTCCTCTGTTAAGAGTCACAAGGTCATGCAGGACTAAGGCTTGTATAAAGCAAGTGTTTCTTTGGATTTTCAAAAAGCCAGACGCTTCTGTCGCAGTCTGAAAGAGCCCCAATTCTGAAACCAAATCCTTCCTGCCTTTATTTCCAGCCGTCTGCTGAACATTTCTGCTTGGATGTTCCACTGGCACAAACTCAAGTCTTTTAACTCATCAAATCCAGATCCCACTCACAGCTCCCTCATCTCTGTTAATGATACTACTGCTCTCTAACTTATATGGCCTTAGACATTTTTTACTTCTCTCTTTCCATCTCCCATGCCCACAAAAATCACAGAGCTAGACTCCAAATCCTGTCACTTTTTTCCTTTACATTTTGTGCCCAACTATTCCTTTTCATTGTCACTGCCACCTCATTTATGTGCTCTTGTCTATCCTCTAATAGGGCTGTTCTAGCTGTTCCCTAACTGTTTGCCCTTCCTTTAGACATTCCCTGACTCAATATAATACCACTGTATACCAAACCTAAATTAATCATATTCATATATCTTTTTGATTGCTCCATCCCCAAATTCACAGATTCCATAACAAATTTGGAAACAGTTCAAATTCCTTAATTTCAAACTAAACCACTTCTCCCTATAAACTCAATCAATCTGGATTGCTTTATTATTTCCCAAAGCAGACCAAATACTTTTTCACTTTTATTCTCTAGAGTTTAGGTAGGAATCACTGACTTCATCGTTCGGAAGCCAACCCTGACCAAAGATTCAATGACCAGCAGTTTGTGGGAAGTTTCAAGAAAACAAGATAGCTGAAACTAAAGTGACACAGGAAAGGGAGAATAGCCAGTAATGGATACATCTTTGAATCTACCACAGTGGGTGACTAGAGCTTATTAATCAATCCCACAAAATTCGTGTACAATATACCACTCAGAAATATGCTGGCCAGGGCACAAGAGAACTCTAGTATATACACCCTTGACACCTATCAGCCATTAATCTAAGGGCTGAGGGGCACATAATTTCCAGGTATTCCAACCTGCTATGCTCAAAGGCATAGCAACCTTTCAGTAATTATACAGCTCTTGACCATAGAAAGTCAGGGCAGCACGGCTCAGAAATAGTAAGAAAATCTAAGGAAAAATTATACAAGCAGCATCTGCTCAGCTGCCGCGCCTTTGTTCATGTTATCCATTCATCTAAAGGAAGGATAACACATCTCTCCTCCTTCCTTCATTGGGCTAACTTCTATCAGGCTCAGGTAACCTCCTACAAGAAATTGGAATGCCTTGCCCTACCTCAGGCAAGGTGTACCTGTTTTATGCTCACTCCTTAAGCAAACTTCTCTCATTTGTGACATTTTATTTTTATTATTATCATTATTATTAGTCTATTGTGGGGGCAGGATCCACTTTTTTAAATTAGATACCAAGTAACTGACACATAGCATGTATTCATTCATTTGCTCATTCAAAAAATATTCTGTGGCTACTGTATCTCAGGCACTGTTCTAGATGTTGGCAAAACCAAATATATCAGCGAAAACAATGAATAAACAAAAATATGGAGCTTTTACATTTCAAGTAAAAGAAAAAGATAATAAATATACAATGGCAATAAGTAGTACAGAGAAAGTAAATCAGTAAAGGTAATCAGGAAGGACAAAATAAGGCAATATTTTGACACTTAAACAGGGAAGGAAGATCTCCCTGAGAATATGATAGTTAAGCAAAGACCTGAAAGTGGAGAGAGCAAGTCATGCCGTGTGGGGAACAGTGTTCCAGGCAGAAGAAATAGAAGTGCAAAGATGCTTAGGCCAGAACCTGTATGGAGTGTTGTGAGAAGGCAGTGAGTGTTCAGTGACTGTAAGAACAGTAGGAGATAAAGCCTGAAAGGTAGCAAGCAGAGCAAAGAGAGCCAAGCAGATAAACAGCACAGTAAGTGCAGAGCCTGGGAACTACTTTGCTTTTTACTCTGAAAGAATCGAAAAGTCATTTGAGTGGCTGTAAGCAGAGCAGGGACATGATCTGAGGTAGGGTTTGAAAAGGATTGCAGAGTCTAGCTGCTAGGTTAGAGGAAGACTAAGGGAGGGACCTGGGAAAAATGAAACACAAAGCCTGGAGAACAATTCATAGGCTAATGCAGAGGTCCAGGTTGGTAGCAGTAAATGAGAGTCCATTTCCAGATAGGCTTGGAATGTAGAGCCAACAAAATGTGATGGTTTGAATGTGGGTGTAAGAATAAAGGAAATGGAGTCAGGGAATATTTATTCAATGAATATTTGTTGCGTGAAGAGAACTACGGTTTTAGGAATGCATGTAATAACCCTGGGGTGTATAGGGAGGGGAAGTTAAAAGAAAATAGATGACAAGGAAAAACCACTAGACAGACAAGAACTGCAACCCAGAGAAGGCAGACCAGACCCAGAAAACTGATAAAATTGGACAGAGGGGAAAAATATCTACAAAAGACAGACTTGGGAAATAGGAGGAAGCCTGGGAAAAGATCACTGATTTTAACATTGGGGACAAAAGTTTAAGATCAAAGATTTAGATGGAAGCAGAAACCTCAGCGAATATGACACAATCTGGAGATGAAGGCATAGAAAGAATCATGAAGCAGAACCTTGGTGCTGTGACTTCACTCTAAGGCAGGCCTCTTCTGCAGATGTCAGGGTGGTCTAAGTTGTCACAAGCTGAAGCTGCTCTTTACACATGAGAGGTTTGTAACATTCTCTGTGGGCGTCGATAGTTTTCTTTTTAAAAATTCTTTTATTTTATTTTAATTTTTTTGTTTTAAATATGTGAGGTACAATTCAGGGTTAGGTATACAAATGCTCATTATGCAGGTACGCTTGTGGATGAGGTATGCCCCGCTTCCCCCTCAGAAGTTTCCCATTACTGCCAATTCCTTTCTTATAGTATTACTATAGTTGTTCAAAGTCCGCTTATGAGTGAGAACATTGATACTGGGTTCTTTGTTTCTGTGATAGATCACTCAGTATTATAGACTCTAAGTTCATCCAAGTTGCTGAGAAGTTCATAATTTTGTCCTTCTTTATGGCTGTGTAAAATTCCATTGTGTATATATACCACATTTTCTTTTATCCAGTCCTCTTTTGATGGACAGCATGGTTGGTTCCATGTTTTTGCTATTGTGAATAATGCTGCAAGAAACATGCGTGTGCAGGTATCTTTTTCATAGAGTGATTTTAGTTCCTCTGGGTATATTCCTAGTAGGGGGATTGCAGGATCATACGGGAGGTAGATTTTTAGATCTTTTAGGATTCACCAAACTGCTTTCCACAGAGGTTGTACTAGTTTACACACTCACCAACAGTGTAGAAGTGCTCCCTTTTCCCTGAATCCTTTCCAGCATCTTTCATTTTTTGAGTTATTGATGATGGTCATCTTCACTGGAGTTAGGTGGTATCTCAGTGTGGTTTTAATTTGCATTTCTTTGATGACTAGTGAGGCTGAGCACTTTTTCATGTATCTGCTGGCTGCTCGTATGTCTTCTTTTGAGAAGTGTCTATTCATATATTTTGCCCACTTTGTAATGGGACTGTTTGTTTTTTTCTTTTCGGCACGTTTGAGCTCCTTGTAAATCCTAGATGTTAGACCTTAGTCAGATATACAATTGGCAAATATCTTTTCCCAGTCTGTGAGCTGTCTCCCCACTCTCTCAATGGTTTCTTTGACTTTGCAGACGCTTGTCAGTCTGATGAGATTCCACTTGTCTGTCTTATCCCTTATGACATGGGCACTTGAAGTTTTGACCAGGAATTTGTTGCCAGTTCCATTTGTCATAAGGGTGTCTTCTGCATTTTCTAAGGTTCTTATCGTTTGAGTTTATGTTTAAGTACCTTTTAGAGCTGATTTTTGTGTATGGTGATAGGTAGGGGTCTTGCTTTAATGTTCTGCATGTGGTCAGCCAGTTTTCCCAGCACCATTTACTGAATTGGTTCTCCTCTTCCCAGCGATTGGTGGTGGAGACTTTGTCGAAGATGAGTTGGTTGAGAAATTAAGATTTTGCTTCTGGAATCTCTATCCTGTTCCATTGGTCCATAAAATTCATTAGTGGCAATTTGACAGGGATGCTTTCCCAGATGACTTTTTGAAGATTGAACATTGTTTCAGACAAGACCATTAGGAGAAAATCAAATCAACTGTTTAACTCAACAGTGAAATAGATTTCTTCACCCAACAAAAATGTATTTGTCACAGAGGAAATGAAAATGGGTTATCTTCTGAAGTGCTTTATTCCCTTTTTTTATCTATTTGCCTTCAGAAAAGGATAAGGACCCTATAATTATAAAGCCTGGTTCTCATTCAATGCTTCCAGCCAAGGTGTCTTTTTTTTAAAACCTTGATTATATGTTTTAGTCATCTTAGCATGCTTGTGTGGAATCATTCCTTGGTAGATATGAGTATGAAACCCTTGTTCCTAGGAAAATGATGTCAGATGTAAAACTAAACTCAGACAAGTTTGAGGTAAGAAGAGCAGGTCAGGAGTGCCAGAACACAAGTATTTCAGAGATGATTCTAGCAGATGTTTTGTGACTAGTCGAAATGACTGGGACACAGCTGTCTAGGCCATGAGTCACCCTACAGGATCCGCAATCATTTGTGACATTCACATTCAATCTTCTAAATATGTTTAACCAAAGTTCCATACTATGACATATTTGTTGGCACAAGTACCATTGGAATGACATTAATTAAGATTACCCACAATAGACTATCAACATTTTCTTGTTCAACAGTAGTTTCTGATGATTCTTTTAAATGGCTCTCTGTTCTTATAGTTCTTCAATCTCCTGACTCTCAGGACCAGTTAGCTACTGTCTCTAGAATCTGCTCTGCCCAGAAGCAGATCTGTCCTGAAACTAATGAAGCTCAAGTGTTGGTGCCCCTCCCTTGCAAGGGTCCCTGTAGGTGTTAGGAGTGACTGGGAATTGTTCAATATGCTGGGTGGGGAAGGAAGCCAGGTTGTAATCAGGAACGATCATTAAGAAAGCATTTCTCAGAAACTGCCTATGAATATCTCAAAAAATTAAACAGGCCTGAGCTCCAAGGACCCAGAAAAAGTATTAGGTTATCTTTCATTATCCTTAAAAATACTCACTTCAGGAGTGTAAACTAGTATAACCTCTGTGAAAAACAGTATGACGATTCCTAAAAGATCTAAAAATTGACCTCTCACATGACCCTGCAATTCCCCTACTGGGAATATACCCATAGGAACTCAAATCATTCTATGAAAAAGATACCTGCACACACATGTTTATTGCAGCATTACTCACAAAAGAAAAAACATGGAACCAATCACACTGCTCATCTAAAGAGGACTGGATTTTGTTTTAAAATGTGGTACATATACTTAATGGGATATTACGCAGCCATAAAGGACAACTTTGCAGCAACTTGGATGGACTTAGAGTCTATAATACTGAGTGATCTATCACAGGAACAAAGAACCCAGTATCACATGTTCTCACTTATAAGCGAATCTTGAACAACTATCGTAATACTATAAGAAAGTAGCAGGAAACTGCCGGGGGTGGGGGAGCATACCTCATCCACAAGAGTACCTGAATAATGAACATTTGTATACCTAATCCTGAATTGTACCCCACATATGTAAAATAAAAATAAAGTACTCACTTCTTTATCTTAACTTATATTTGTAACTCATAATCTTTTAAAAAGATTCCTAAAATAGTATACCCCATTAAACCTTGATTGACTCCTTGTCCTAAAACAATCCTCCCCATAAATATTGAGAATATAAGGAGTCTATGATCAATAATTCCTAGACTCAGCATGGAATTGGACTTAGCTCTGATTATACGCTATACTTGGTTTCAGTGATGGTATTGTTACTTTATTCCTTTGTGGCTAAGCACTTCTTCACACACCTTAGCTCAATTATCATAGTCACTGTCTTAGATCTCTGTCTACAGCATAATTCATCTCAGCCTGAGATCTCTCCTTCTTCCCATAAATCTCCAGGGAATGGAGTTCTGTTGTTTTCCTCAACCTCTGAACCACCTCAAGGCTCCAGCCTGCACTATCTTACCACCTGCTCTTGGGTGTTTCCTTACCCCATGGCTGATAGTCTACTTGTTCTGGTCATCCCTATTCTTTTTTTTTTTTTTTGAGTTGGAGTCTCACTCTGTCACCCAGACTGGAGTGCAGTGGCCGCTCCTGGCCCCCACAGCCTCAACCTGCTGGGTTCCAGCGATCCTTCCGCCTCGGCCTTCCAAGTAGCTGGAACTACAGTCATGCGCTACCATGCCCGGCTAATTTTTGATTTATTGTAGAGATGAGGTCTTGCCAAGTTGCCCAGGCGGGTCTTGAACCCATGGGCTCAGGCAATCCACTCACCTCAGCCTCCCAAAGCGCTGGGATTACACACTGAGTCACCGAGCCTGGCTTGGTCATCCCTATTCTAGCAGAGCTTGTTACAACAGACCTGAACTTAACATACATTGATTGCAAGTGTTTGATTGAATCAGAACACTTTGAGTTAAATAATTATATAATTACATTTAGAGAGAACTCCAAGGATGCCAACTTGAAATGAAGCATAGCCTGAGAAAATATAGAGATCCATTATATAATAAAAACAGTTGCAAATAATTAATATTAGATGTTACTTTTAAAAGAAGTAAATAGCTCTAATATAGATGTCATAAAAAACCAGAGAGGGTTGGGCTCAGTAGCTCAGCCTGTAATCCCAGCACTTTGGGAGGCCAAGGTGAGTGAATTGCCTGAGCCCACCGGTTCGCGACCAGTCCAGGCAACTTGGCAAGACCTTGTCTCTGCAATAAATCAAAAATTAGCCGGGCGCAGTAGTGCTCACCTGTAGTTCCGGCTACTTGAAAGGCTGAGGTGGAAGGATCGCCAGAGCCCAGCAGGTGGATGCTGGGGTGGCTGTGAGTATGTCACTGCCCTGCAGCCTGGGCAACGAAGTGAGACTCCAACTCAAAAAAAAAAAAAGACCAGAGAGGATACAATGACAGAAAAGTATAAAGCTTTGATCTTAAGGAAGAGGATATTATTCAGAAATAAGCCATAAAAGTGTGAATACTATTCTTAATCTGTCATTCGGAAAAACTGGAAAATGCATTCTGTGGGCATACACTAAAGGAAATATTTTTGCAATAGAACTAAAAGGAAAAATAATTTACTTTAAAGGCTGTGCCAGTAGAGAAAAGTATGGCATTGGCCAACATGCTGTACCATGCCATCTGAATGCAGCACCTCAGAATTAGAAGGGTTGTTTTCTTTAGAGTATTTTTTCATTACAGGTTTCCAAAAGGGATGGTTTGCATCAGGTATAATTTTCTGGATTACAGGCACAGATTACAATGCACAGAGCCTCTTCATCCTTTTTGAAGATTGCCATAATGATCATGCAGCCCATTTGCTGAATGCATATGAAATGTTCAGTGAACTCCCTGCAGACATCTTATTTTGTAAAATTCTCTGACATTAACATCACACCACTCTGGTATTGAAAGGTAGCCATTTGGTGACTGCCCACTAATTTACCTTTTACTTCAATCATAGTGTTTTTCTTAATTACTGCTATAATGTTACTTTGTTAATGTGTGTGGGCCCTCTTATTTTTTTCCCAGCTGTTAATATGAGTCTTAAAAATTCGAATTTAGAGATTATTAACATCAATTTTATCACAAAGTAAAGACATTATTTAGGTGCAAAGGATTATCATAGACATGATATATACATACATGAATAAATGTTTTAGATATAGCCTATAAAAGGCAAATAATTATTTACAGGATGAGTTTTTAAATAAGATCTTTTTCTTAAACACTTTTAAATCTCTAAAAAATGGGAAATATTACCAAATAAATTAATATCTCCTTTGAATTCTTCCATTTTTCTAAAATTATAATTTATTGCCTAAATCAAAATATGTAGCAATTACAACTAGCATCCACACAGCAAGATTGCCCAAAATCAGTTACAAAAATCGATCTCTTTCTCTTTCTCCCACTCATGATTTTTTAAAAGTAGATACACAGCCATTCATTCAGCAGATAGTTTTAGTGCGGGTGCCATATCCAGATACTAATTTGTCTTCAGATTTCACAATGAATGAGATAGTATTCTGTCTTTGAATACATTGATGCAAAAGCAAATCACTGTGCTAAACGGTAAGTTGCATCATGAGTTCCTTAAGTCTATAGTATATCTAAATTAAAATGTATTAAAGAAAAAATAAAAGGCCTGAATTTTGGATATTAGATTATTTTGAATATATTTCAGTATTTCAGTATCCCAGATAAAATAATTTAAATTATCCTTTTAAGATAATTTTTTTTATCATTTGTTTATGATGACAAAGAATATTTGGCATTGGTATATAATTAAATAATGAAAGTTGTGAAATTACTCTGTATTCAAAAAAATAATTAATTTTGATAAAAATTGTGGGAAAAAGTTACCAAAAATGTTGTTTTTATTGCAAGAATAAAGTAATAAAAAATAAGTTATTAGAGGTTTTTGTAGTCTTTACTCTGGACCCAATAGAGCATGTCAACTAACTTTCATATGCCCTGATGTTTTTCTCTATCACAAAGTTGATTTCCATTTTTAAAAGTATACTCTACAGAGTGTGCAACAATGACAGTATGACACTATATTGACCTCAGGTCTTTGACTCAGGGCAACCTGGGTTCCAGTCCTGATTTTTTCATTTAATATCTATAACCCCCAGGCTGGTCTCTTAGCCTCCAGATTTAACTAAAATTAAATAAAATTTGTTATTGAACAAATGAAGGTGTCCAGGAATAGGGAAGCTGTAGGACAGTCCTCAGAGTGCTAGGTCTCTTTCTATCTCCATTTCTCTCTGATGTCCTTTGCTCTGCCCTCCCATGGTTCTTGAACCTGTAACATACTTGTAGCACTTCTAGGCATTATGTTGACAGGAAGTTATCCAGAAAAAGAAAAGGAGCTGCTTTTATTTCTGTCTTTGCCCCAAAACTGCCCGAGAGACTTCTCCTTGTGTAAATGGCCAGAATTAGGTCACATGATCATTCTTAAACCAACCATGCCAGAGGAGAGTGATTGCACTCATGTTTAGCTCATCAGGGTCGATTACTGGAGCGGTGGATAAGGTTAGCTTTCTCTGAATCACATGAGGGAGAGTCTGACTCTGAAACTTAAACAAAATCCTGGTTCCATTAGGAAGAATGTGTAAACAGTTGGGTAGCCAACATAGTCCATTTACCTATTTGTTGTCTATCTACCAAGAAAGTTGGTAGGTAGGGTCTCTGTCTCTCTCTCTCTCTCTCTCTCTCTCTCTCTCTCACACACACACACACACACATACACACACAGTCACACTCATATTTCTTCTCCTGCCCTCCCAATGTATGTCACAATTTTAGTGATATTAATATCTAGTGTTTGTATTATTATGGCTATGTAGATAATATTCACTGTTACATTCAGTAATTTACTATATATTTTTTTTCTTGTATGCT
The DNA here is from genome assembly GCA_963574415.1 of Tarsius wallacei. NCBI lineage: Eukaryota > Metazoa > Chordata > Mammalia > Primates > Tarsiidae > Tarsius > Tarsius wallacei. The sequence goes on along the minus strand of CAUYQG010012925.1, from coordinate 8,917 downwards.
TTCTGCTTGTCCTGGAATTAATAATTATCTTTTTATTAAATTCTTTATTCAGTTGCTCAGTTTTCTGTTACATTAGTTTTCTTTGGGATAAACTGTAAAACTTCAACCAATGTGTCAATCACATCAAGCAATTTTTTTTTAATAGAGAGAAAAATCATTTTGTGTCTCTCTCTGTTGACCAGGCTTTTCTTAAAATACTGGTCTCAAGTAACCCTTCCACCTTGGCCTCCCCAGTTGCTGGGATTTCAAGCGTGGGCCATCGTTCCTGGCCTCAACTCTATTATAATAAAAACAAAAGGCCCACTTCTTTGGCCGTACATATCCATCTACCCGATTTCTAGGGCAGAGATTCTCAAACTTTTTGAGAAGCACTATACCCCCTTAAAAATTGTTAAAGGTTCCAAAGACCTTTTGTTTGTGTGGTTATATTCATTGATATTTATCATATTCAGAGTTTTAAATATTTTAATAATACTCATTTTAAAATAACAATGTTAGCATGTAGCATAAATTTTAATTAAAATAATGGCAAATTTCTTTAATATTTGGCTTAGTAGGGCACAACTATACTCGTGTTGTCTTTTGCATTTAATCTTAGGTGATGTTTTTGAAGTATATCAAGAAAATCTAACCTCACACAAATAAGTAGCAGACAAAAACAAGATTATTTTAATAGCCTTTTTAGATAATGGTGAATATTCTTCTTTGATGACACACCAAAATTTGAAGAGTAGTTTCTGAAAGGTTGGTTGTGATGTGAAATCTGAAACCATGTCAATGACTGTTTGGTACTTTGGTGCATTAAAATTCATTCATCTATCTTGTACTTTACTCATGTGTGATTTGTAACATTTTAGTTTGGAATATATTGGCTCACTAGTTATACAGAACTTTCAAATATGCAGCAAAAAAATTCCACTGGATACTTGAGAGATAATGAAAGTGAAAAAAGACAAATAACCCTTTAACTTTAATATAAAAATAGTTTTATTTCTAGAAAGTAGGATCTACTGATTAAGAAAGAAGAATCGGGTATCTATGTGTTCTACCCACCTTGAGAAAAATACATGCCTCCATTTATTACTGTGAGTATAATAAAAAAATACCTACATCATTAGGACTGTTATTGAAATGTGTAATATACTGGCACATAGTAAATGACCAAGAATGACAGTTCTTTTTCATCTTTACTTTAATTTCAAATTTTCTCCTGTGCTTTCAATTCATATTTATGGTCTGTACTATTATGTAACTTGTCTTCTCTCCTGATATTGAGGCACATGTGGCCTTACCTCCTGACTGAAGATGATTTTCAGGTTAGAATCTTCAGTTAAATCCAAATTGGAGGGCAAGGAGACAGGCTAATTCATTTTAGGAAATGAGAAAATTCCTAGAATTTGTAAGACAAAGTAAATCGAGTACTTTAATGCCCGGATCCAAAAGTTTCACGGGTAAAATATATGACTTATTGGATTTGACCTATTAAGATAAATCTCTAACAATTCCTAGGGCTTCCCTGAGAGCTTCTGTAATGGGAAGCAGAATATCTCCTTAGGCTGCTCGAGTTGATGGAATACTAGGGAAAAGCATTATGTCAGCCTGGGAGAATAGTTGTATTTGACTCCTGGGCCATAGAAAAATAGCTGACTTGAGCCTTTTGTAAGACGTCTGACTTGAGTTGGGGTCAAGTTTCCTGCTCTGGTTACTATCGCTGTGTAACAAATTACCCCACAATTTGGAGGTACAGTTTACAGCAACCATTTTATTAAGCTCATAGATTGCAGCCTCGGGAATTCAGACAAGGCACAGTACAAATAGCTTGACTCTGTTTTTCTATGCCTGGGACCTCCGCTAGGAAGATTCAAAGGCTGAGGGCAACCTGACAGAGCTGGAATCCTCTGATGGCTCATTCACTCTCATTGTTGGGCTCAGTGCCCACGCATAATCTCTCCGTGGAGTTTGAGCTAATTCACAACAGGCTGCCTCAAGATAGTCGGACTTTACATAGTGGCTTATAGCTGCAAGCGTTTTCCAGAAACAAGCTAGAAACTGTACTGCCCTTCATGCCTCAACTTTGAAAGCCACACATGCCACTCCTACCACACTCAACTGGTTGAAACAGAGTCACAAGATTCCCCATATTCAAGGGAAAGGGACAAAGATCCCCCACCTCTCAATAGGAACAGTGTCAAATAATTTTGTGACCATGTTTTAAAACTGCCAGTGTTCCAGACAAGGAAAGTATTTTTTGGAGCTTAAGGTAAAGAACAATCTAATCCTGTGAACTTGGATCAAGGGATGGGCAACAAACTGGAAAAGCAACAAAAAGCTTCAGAGCTCAGGAAATCAGAGGTAACTTGAGCACTTTGGGACTTGGCTGGTTTGGGGTTGAGAAGGATCAAAGCTGGAGCTGAATATGAGGAGAATGAATGAGGAAGCTTTGCAAGGAAAATGGTAGAATATGGTAGAAACAAAGAAAATAAAATCACTCATAATCCAACCACCCAGAGTTTCCATTTTGATGTGTTTCTTTTAATGTTGTGTCTGCACATATATATGTTTGTGATTTATGTGTAGTTTGTGTGTACATGAGAGACAGAGAGAATGTGTGTGTGTGTGTGTGTGTGTGCACGTAAAGCAACATTGTGATCATACCAGATACTCAATCTATGTCCTGTCTTTGAACTCAAGGATTGGCTTACTACTTCTCATTGGCATCCCATTCTGAAAAGATTTACATTTCAGCTTTTTTCACTCCTGCTAAGTCAGCTAAGTTAGGCTTGGTAGAGTTCCTTTGTGCCTGAGTTCCTCTGTCTATTGTCAACAACGTACTACTGAGTTTTTTGTTGTTATTGTTAAGTACTTATCAATTTCAAAAAGATTTTCCAACCCAGAAAGGTACAAAGTCGCCAATTACTCTTATCTCTAAACATAAGGGCTAAAGGCGCAAATACAACATAGATTCCTACAAGACAGACTCTGCCACTTTCCACCAATATGAGAACTGACAATTAAGCTTGTGAACTCATCCCAGAAAAAGTGTTATATACCTCCTTGTTGAATATCACTATGGTCACCTTCAAAGTAGTCCCCTTGGGAAGCTATACACCTACACCAGCACCTAGTTCACCCATCAAAGCAATTTTGGAACTCTTTCTGGAATGGCCATCAGAGCTGTCATTGTAATACCCTTGATGTCATCAAAATGTCTTCTTTTTAATATTTTAATATTTCCTTTATCTTCAGGCAAAGAAAAAGGTCATTGAGAGCTAGATGAGGTAAGTAGGGAAGGTGTCCCAATACAGTTTTTGTTTACAGGCTAAAAACTCCCCCACAGACAATGCTGTGTGAGCTGGTGTATTGTGGTGATGCAAGAGCTCCTTTGGGACCATTTTGCACACACCTTTCTCATGCCAAGATTTTCAGCTAAGATTTTTTTTAACTGTTTCTCTATCAATGTTTATTTGCTCTGCTGTGCTTCTCACAGTCAGCCAATGATTTTGATGCACAATTAGATCTATCTTTGCAATGTTTTCATCAGTTCTGCTTGTTACTGGTTGTCCTGACCTCTTTTTCCTCAGTGAGGCTTTCTCTCCCCTCAGAAAAATGGTTAATCCATCTGTACACTGCCATTTTCCTCATGGCATTATCTCCATACACTTGGACTAAAATGTCCCTGATTTCACTTCCACTCTTCCCAAGTTTAATAAGAAATTTAATGTTTGTTCATTGCTATGATTCAAGCTCCAACATTCTCGTGATGTCACACAAAAACATGCAAAAATAATGAACGCCACTCAGCAAGACAACATCACACATCAACATGAATACTGCAGTAGGACACTGATATACCATGGTTATGTAACCTTACTGAGTTGTTTGTACAGTGCTGCCAACATAAGTGCATGGATGCAAGTTTGTGAACTTAATTTAAACCTCGTACATCATTCCTGGTGCAGCAGCAAAGAAGATAAGAAAAAATGGCTGCCACAACCATCACTCATCCCTTCCAGAAACTATTGAGATGGCCCCTAGTTGGACATTTGGCCACCTAAGTTCTGGTTTTCTCCTTGTAACAAATGCCTAAAACAATATAATAGACTCTCATGCTCCCAACTGGAAGCTTAATTTACTAGCAATCAGTTGTCCTGAGATTGAAAAGAAGCCAACTAACAGCTCCCAGGGCTTCTATGCCTCTTTCTAAGACTCCCATTGCATTGCTATCCTCAGCTTCTGAAAGTAGGAAGGCTCTGCAGAGCAATTTGGTGAGGAGAAAAATTATTCCCAGATTTTTATCCCAAGACAGAACTCTAGCCAGGAGTTAAAAGTCTATGCTAAAAGATTTAGAAGAACATAAGAGGAGGGAGTCAAGCTGATATACAATGTACCACATTTTTAAACAAAAATTGTCTTGTTTTTCTTATGGTCAATGGATATTTCCAAATGAGCAGTGTCTCCTTCAAAGTAGCCATCATGGCTAGGGACATAATAATAATTCTAATGATGTTATTCTTGTCCACACCATTTTAAACACTTATTTTGCCAATGCTCAATGACATTTATTCAACATTTATTTAGTCTCTACTTCTTGTTAGTCACTGTTGTAGGCAGTGAGGATATAATGTAAACATGACACCCAAAATCTCTGTTTTTTCAGAATTTTTAAGCAAATAGATTATATTCTGGTAGTGTTAAGTATGGAGAAGAAAGAGATAGTAACTTGGGAACTGGACATATTTTAAAAAGAGAAGTCAGGGCATGACTTTCTGAGGGGGTGGCCTTTAAAGAAAAGGAGCAAGTTACCTTAAGACATGGGAAGAATTATCTAGGATCTTTCTGGGAAACAAAGCTTGCTTTGTGGGTAAATAGAAAGCCACTCCGAAATGTTCAGAGGGGAGTAATTTAATTTGGTAAATCTCTGAAGGTGGATTTGATTTAAGTGGGTGAATGTGGTGAGTGATTCAGCTGAGTCTTGGATTTTATGATACAAATTGAGTTTTGTAGTTTGAGGAGTGAGGACTAATTTCTGAAAGATGATTTCCAAAACCGTATTAGCAGTAGAGATCTTAGATTTCCCTTACTAGCCTCATCACAACTAAGTTCTTACCAAGAATAAATATCCTAGTAACAATGAATATATGTATAAGAGGGCAGTTAGGTGTGTAAACAATTTAGTATGTCTAAAAATTTAACATATGAGTGATTTTAAGTAGATAACATAATTACTCACTTTTTTTTCTTTTCTTTTTGGGAAGGTTAAATATGATTGATTTTTAAAAACTTTTTTCATAAAAACTATAATAGTATACTTGAGTCTATACAGTTTGCCCAAATGACCACATACTCAAACTTAGAGAGGCCCACTGTAATGCAGTCTCCTTGAACTCTAAAAAGAGAAGTGGGTTCTGGTTCACTAGCGGAACTTTAAACTAGCTAACACAGACATATGGAAACATAGAATCCATACACATTTTTTCCCCTTTTCATTTGCTTCACCACTCAGACTTTGAGTATCTTCCCGTAAATTTGTCTGTGACTCAGCTTTAGGTTCAGATGACTTAATGCTTCCATCTAATCAAGGGAAGGAAACACGATTATTTAACAAATCCATGATCCCCAGTTAGGATGCCAGAAAGCTCAAAGGGGGCTAATCTTGTGGCTTGGCATTTTTCATATTTTCTTTTTCCTTTAAAATAAAAATAAAAATCAGTGCTTGCAGTCGGCCTGCTAACCGAACATTTCTTTTATCCTTTGAGGGTATTTCTGTGTCCATTTGCTTTGACAGCTCATAAAAGACCGTTCAAGAGCCTAGCTCAGTAGTCTTGTATGGAACAAAACTAGCCCAGTTCTACTTTTCTCTCTTCCACCTAGTAAAAATGCTAATGTTTGCAAGGTCTGTTCTTATCCACTTTTACGATCTCATTTGAATTCTCATAATCTCACTGTTATCAAAACAATTCAGGCACTAGGGCTATAATCTTATAGGTATAAAAGTGGAAGAGAACAGAGCTTTATGTCTATCCTATAGTCACTTAGCAAGGAGGCGGAAGTCAAGTCATAGTCTGGACCCAGTGAAATCTAGTACATTCAAATATATCTCAACATCTCTGTAGAAAACTTACAATACTTACCAGATATATTCTTCCCCACCCCCAATCAAGTATTAGACACTGTTACAGTTTAAGCATTTGTAACATTTGTAACACTTAAGCATTAAGCTCTTATAGTATATTTGTTATCTATAGTGGCAATTTGTGTGGTTAATGGAGAATTCCAGAAAAACGAAGTTTACAAGTTATCATAAATAATAGTCCTTCTTTCTTTTCTATAGACCATTTACAGAAGGGAACTCTACGGTTTATATTTGAAAATGACACTGAAAGCAGCAGTCAGATAAATTTACCTGAATTCCTAGTTTAATATCAATAGTGACAGTCATAGCCTGAAGCTTATATTTCCTCTTGAATAAAAGCAGGGTGATACATGGAGAAAGGATCCTAATAAACACACACACACACACACACACACACACACACACACACACTGGATAGCTCATCTGTGCATTTCCTTGATTTACAATTTTCTGTGCGATTCAGAAAAAAATGATTAGCAAAAATTGAAGTAGGCTTAAGTGGTTGAAAGGAGGAAGGACTGTGGGTGGGGGTGGAAGTAATATGAGTAAATTTAGGATTTATTTGCTTATTTATTGAACTGGGTGAGGGAATCAGCAAATAATTTGAGCCAGTTGTCATAAAGTTTATGACTATTGGGGAAGGGAGATAAATAAAGAAGACCTAGGAGGTTTTACCAGGTATGAGGAAGGTGATTCCTCTTTGCTTTCTCCTCAAGTGTTCAATCTCCTTAACACTCTTATCTACAGAGAAAATCTACACTGCTCATTAGTAACTTTTAGAGTACCATTTGTGTTTTGTTTGCAGAGTTGCCAGATTTCACCAATAAAAATACAGGAAAATACAGGAAGCCTCCACCAATCAAAATTGATTTCCTTCAGGGACATTCAGAAAAGCACTTAATATTTTTCTGTGTGTATGTCTCAAAGATTTCAGAGGACATACTTTTACTAAAAAAATGATGTCTGAAATTCACATTTAATCGAGCATCCTGTATTTCATCTAGCAATTTGGCTAAGATGTGGATAAAAGCAAGAAAGTTTATTTTATTGGCTTACATGCAAACTGAGGGAAAGTTGCCTGGAGGCTTTCAGGCAATAACAGCTGTTCCAAAACTTGGTTGCATGTTAGAATCACCTCAGGAACTCCAGATGGAAGTGTAGTTGTTCTGAGATTCGGCCAGGGCATGGGGTTTTCAAAGTGTTCCAGGTGACTCTTCCGCACAAAAACAAGGAGCTGGTAACTGATGTCCACTGGTTCTTAACCTGTCCTGAACATAACAAACACCTAAGGTACTTTTAAATATACCCATGTTCAGATCCCACCCCAGAGCAATTAAATCAACATCTGGGGGCAAAACACTTGTATTACTATTATGAAATATTTTCTTGTAAATTTTAAAGTTCCTTCAGGGTTAGGGAGCCCTGAGTTACAGCCTAGAAATGGCATTCCAGGGCATTTCCAATTATAGGAAACTTTAAAAGTTTATTTTTAATTTTTCTAAATTATGAAATTTAGTATATATTGCTATACATCCAAGCAACGCAGAAACATCTAAAATAAATATGAACTCCCCCAATTCTCCTTCCAGATCAATCTACTATTAAAATCTTGATCTATATATCTTCTGTACCAACCATCTTATTTTTTAATGTATCATAAAATTTTCAATCATTTACTAGAATATGAAGAACTGTATACTGAATTTCCTCGAACTCCTGATCCATCTTCAAACATAACAATGAATGGGGCAAACTTTTTAATATCTTTAACTGAAGAGTAACATATACAATTAGTACACAAATCCTAAGTGAGCAGGCTAATTATTTTTTCAATATTATACACACACTCAGATGTATGTAGATTTCTATCACCCTAAAATGTTCCCTCCCAGCCATCCCATTTAAGTCAGTACAACCCAAAGAAATGACCACATTTTTGTAGAATGCTTTGAGTTCCTCTGGGTAAATTCCCAGTAGGTGGATTGCTGAGTCATATGGAAGGTAAATTTCTAGTTCTTTTAGAAATGGCCATAGTTTTCCATAAAAGTTGAACTAGTTTGCATTCCTAACAGCAGTGTAGAAGCATTCCCTTTTCTCCACATCCTCACCAGCATCTGTTGTTGTTTGTTTTATTAATGATGGCCATTCTTACTGGGGTTAAGTGGGATCTTAATGTGGTTTTGATTTGCATTTCTCTGATGATTAGTGAAGCTGAGCACTTTTTCATGTGTCTGTTGGCTGCCTGCATATTTTCTTTCGAGATAGCAAAAACATGGAACCAACTGTACGGCCCATTGAAACTGGACTGGATTTTTTAAAAATGTGGTACATATACCCATTGGACTATTATGCAGCCATAAAGAAGGACAAACATATGAACTTTGCAGCAACTTGGATGGATTTAGAGTCTATCATACTTAGAGATCTATCACAGAAACAAAGAACAGAATACCACATGTTCTCACTCATAAGTGGACCCTGAACATTTACCATAATACTATAAGAAAGGGATTGGTAGTAGCAGGATACTGCCAGGGTTGGGGTGGAGGGGAACACAACATCAATAAGGGTACCTGATCTGAAACCAGGCAAAGTGGAGACCAAAGGGAGACCCAAACGTTACCTGTATGATGTCCATTTATATACTTATAGACCTAATCCTGAATTGTACTCCACATCTTTAAAGTAATTATATACATATATAAAAGAAGTGACTACTATTCTGGTTTATATCACCACAAGTAAGCCTTACTTAAACTTGATCTTCATAGCAATGGAATCATC
>CAUYQG010012923.1:0-22517 GCA_963574415.1 Tarsius wallacei | reverse complement strand
ACCCTGAAGAACTCAAATCACTCTATAAAAAAGATACCTGCACATGTATGTTTATCGCAGCATTGTTCACAATAGCAAGAACCTGGAAGCAACCATGCTGTCCATCAAAAGAGGACTGGATTTTAAAAATGTGGTACATATACATGATGGAATACTACGCAGCCATAAAAAAGAACAAAATCATGAATTTCGCAGCAACCTGGATGGAACTAGAATCTATAATACTGAGTGACCTCTTAGAGAAACAAAGATCTGAGTATCACGTGTTCTCACTCATATAGTGAACCTTGAACATCCAACGTAATACTATAATAAAATGACTGACAGTAGTGGGAAACTATGGGGGGGAGGGGAAGGGAGATGGGATTAACAGTAGTCAATATCTGTCTGGGGATGGGGAGACACCTCTTATCAACAAGTGTGCCTGAACGAAGCATATTTGTATACCTAACCCTTACTGTACCCCGCAATATCGTAATTAAAAATACTGATTATACAAAAAAAAAGAAATTGCATTTCCCCCACAGAAACAAAAATAAATACTCTCAAGGAAAATATCATCCCTAAAGAATGTCACAATTTGGATTAAAGTTACTTAACAAAAAAAAAAAAAGGATTAACACTGGCAGGAAACTACTATGGGGGTGGTGCAGGGAGGGCAAGGGAGGTGGGATTAACAGAAGTCAATATCTGTCTGGGGACGGGGGGACACCCCTTATCAACAAGGGTGCCTGAAGGATGCATAGTTGTATACCTAACCCTTAACTGTACCCCACAATTTTAAAATTAAAAATATGTTTAAAAAAATGATACTGTATGGGTATATAAGGATGGGTCGCAGGTAATAGTGGTGTTAGCGTTAAACTAAGAGCCAAATAAGTTCTAAAAGCTAGACAGTTCAAACAATAGCCTGACGTGTAGTGGTTAAATAATTATACACAATTTCTGTAACTATTTACATAGATTGAGTTCCTACATTATTTGGCTTGCCTTATATTTAGAATACCCTTAAAAGTATTCCAGAACTCTAGAATTTGGTCATAAAAGTAGAATTTTATTTTTAAACCTGAATTTTAAATTATAAGCATAACAAGATTTTGTATACTTTGAAAGTACAAAAAAGCTGAAAGAAATTTAAAATAACCAATTATTTAATTCTCTACTGACAAAAATTCTCATAATAAACTTAACAATGGGAACTTCCAAAAACCTGGAATTCATTTTTTGAGGCTGTGACTCTTGTATTACAGCCTTCCCCTGCTAGGTAAGTGTTCTGAAACCCACTGGCATCAGTGTTTCAGCTAGCATTGTTATGAGAGGCTATGTTTGGCTTCAGTGAAACTTTCTTTGGAGATTCTTTCAATAAATTTGACCGTTTCATGATGGGTGATTTACAAGCACACCTGCCCACCACACTGAGTGGTCAGCAGTTTTTGACCAAAAAACGACATGACCCCCACGCCTACCCTCCCTATTTATCCAATCTTGCCTTGAGCGACTTTTCAGTTTGTTTCCCTGCCTGAAAAAAGTCCTCAGAGGGAACGTTTTGCTGATGTGGAAGAGATGAAACAAAAAACAGTAGAAGTACTAAAGGGCATCAAAATTGATGAGTAGAAAACTGTTTTGTACAATGGAAAAAGTGTGTTGATAGATGTATTGCATCAAATGGTTAGTACTTTGAAGGTGACTGAAGTTTAAACATGTAAGAATAAGTACACAAACCGGGCTTGGTGGCTCAGCCTGTAATCCCGCGCTTTGGGAGGCTGAGGTGAGTGGATTGCCTGAGCCCGCGGGTTTGAGACCCGCCCGGGAAACTTGGCAAGACCTCATCTCTACAATAAATTTAAAAAATTAGCCTGGTGTGGTAGCATGCGCCTGTAGTTCCAGTTACTTGGAAGGCTGAGGCGGAAGGATCACCGGAGCCCAGCAGGTTGAGGCTGCGGTGGCCGGGAGCGGCCACTGCACTCCTGTCTGGGCAACAGAGTAAGACTCCAACTCAAAAAAAAAAAAAAGAAGAAGTACACAATTTTTAATAAATAAATTCCTGGGTTTTTTGGGTCCCCCTTTGTATTTATCAGATGATTCTAATTTGATAGTTTTACATAAGTATTTGCTAGTTAATTTTTATTCATTTAGTTCATTGTTTAAATTTGTTTTAAATTGACATATATTTAATTTTAATCTTTTGGGTACACAGTACTAAGTTTGGGTCTAAAAATAGGATTGGTAAACCACCATCACAATCAAGACACAGAATAGTTTCATCACCATCAATAATCTCTTTACTCTGCCTTTTTTTAGTTTAGTCTTCCTTTCTTATCTAATTGCATATGTGTGAGTCTTTATCTAACTGTGTGTATGTTTGTACTTGTTTTTCATAAAATTGTGTTGATATTGTATTTGTAGTGTGTTTTTATGAATTATCAGGCTTTCTACTTCTTATACCATTTAAAAATAGTTTTTGAAAAAATACAGTCATGTTATTTACAAACTTGCCTAGCTTTTTATATAGAAATTCTCTATTTCACACCACAATCATGTTGGTCTATTCTAAGGTGATACCCCTGTATGTATTAAAGTTGCTTATAAAAACATCACTTTTCTTTTTTAAAAATGGTGATACAACTAGCAGTATGCTGGAGCCCTTTCATACTGCTTTTCAAGAGCTGATTACTAACTTTTCTTCTTAATTCTGTAGTTAGCAATGCCGCAAACATCGCATTTGTTGTTTGAATTCAGCCATGGGAGTGTTTACAACACAGAAATAAGAAAACAGAACTATTTAGAACGTTTTTTTCCTCAAAAACCAGTTATTAGACATTTACTTGTCTACCTCTGGGTATAGTCAAGCTACAGAATACTGTACTCTTAAATGAAGAGGTAAATAGATAAGAAAAAGCTAAATCACAGAAAAATATGTATTATCTGCCTATTTCTATTAATAAGAAATCTATATAGTGTTTATATATTTGCATATGCAAAGAAAATGTGCTTAAGGACTAAGATTAGCTCTGAGAAATATGACTGGGGAGTAATGCAAAATTTTAAAACTTTATATACATTTTATTTTACTAGTTCACATTATAATAAATATGTTTTTACTTTGGTGATTTATATATATATTAAACTCATATTTCTTCAAAAAAATAATATTATTGCGGAGGTATTATCTTGAAGACATTAATATAGCAACCATAGTAGAAACTATTTATTTTATCAGATGGCTTTGTTCTAGAGAGTTTATACTCATCTCATCTAATGCCCACAAATGCTGTATGATTTGGATTTTTATTGTCTTTATTTTGCAGAAGGATCAATTGAGGTGGAGGGAAGTTATATTAACATGCATGTGATCAAACAGCTAAAATGATTGTGAATGTTTGGTTTTAAATCATTTCCTCCTACTATTCACTGAATGAAGAGCTCCAATTGGTTGTTTTGGAGTTGCTGATTTGCAAGCTGCATGTTGGAACACATGAGAAGATCTTAAAACATTAGGTGATCAATGATTGTTGGTGTATGGTGAATAGCTAGATTGAAGAGGGGTGGAGTTTGGGACGGCGATGTCATTGACTACTGCTAAGTCAAGGAGAAATTTAAAAGGCAAAGTAAAATAGTTGAGGCAGAGGAGACTGCCTAAAAATAGGGATGTCTATAATTTCTGATTAGAAAGGAATATAATTGGAAAGAAGTTAAAGGCAAAATTACATGACAAGCAAAAAATAAAATGACTTGGCAAATGGCATCTATTAAGACAGCAGGGTCTTGAATAAGTGACCACAGAGACTATTATAATAAATCAGACTTGAAATCTTATGCCAGTATGTGAGGAGCACTCATGTAAAAATCTATTAGCGATGAGATGAATAGTTTCATCAGTGAGTGTGTCTCTTATGCTTATAAACTATTAGAAGTGGGAATTGAGGCAAAATAGTTTTTCCTTTGTATTCATATCCAATCAGATTATGTTGATTGGTAAAAATTTTAAAATAACATTTTAGCTTTACTTTTAACCAACGCCCAGATCCAAAAGAATCAAGAATCGGTGACCAATTAGCTAAAGGAAAAATGGGGCCATATTCTTTGGAACACAATTTCCCAAAGAAGGAAATTTTGTGAGGTAGTTGCTCAGACTCCAAGTGCAATGAGCAAAGCAATCCTATTACCTGACAGCACACATTTAGCTTTGTGACTGTGGGTAAAGAGTGTCACCCTGCTGTGCCTCAACTTTCTCATGTGTAAACCAGGGCTTCTAAAATACTTCAATAAATTGATGTAAACATGAAATAAAGTTGTACTTATTATTAGATTGACAAAATGAGAAATCTGGATAATGCCACGTCCAGGATGAGATGTTGGGAAATGGTGCTGTGGATAGGAATTCAGGCTGGTGCAGCCACTTTGGAAAATAATTTGTCATTGATTAGTCAATTAAATATATACATACCCTAAAACCCAACAATTCTGTTTGTAAGGATTTGTCCCAAAGAAATTTTCACACAGGTCCATGCAATTTCACATAATGTACACATTTGGGATGAAAAATATAACATTGTGGCAAGAACCATAAATATCACTGAGGTTTGTCCCTGACATCATTTCCATGTGACATTGGAAACATCCTTCTAATTTCACATTCTAACTGTACAACAAAGTGAGACACTTCGGGCTCTTGTAAAACCTTAAAAACAAGATATACACTTTTGGAACCAGGCATTTTGTAAATCGTTTTAGAGTATGGAATAATCAATTTGGTGTTAACTTTCATTTTGAATTGCCTTTAAAAGGTTAATAAACTATTCAATCAAATAAACTGAAAACTTTTCCAGAACACCTGCTCAGTGCCAGGCCCTCTGCTTGGGTTTGCAGATAAAGAGAGGTCCCTGACCTCAAGAAATCCATATGGCCTCAGAAAACATTTTAGAAACAACTAAAACACAACTTTGTTTTTCACCCGTCAGCATCAAAAGAGTTCAGTGCAGATTTTAAGTCAATGATATGGTATCTTTTATCTGGACTGAAGCTCTCTAATTAAATCTTTCTGGAGCTTTAACTCCAGGGAAACCCACTTGATGATTCAAAGTCAGTCATTGAATGTGATTTAAAATCAATAAGAATGAAAGACGCCCTGGGTGTGCTGTCCTTTCAAAGGAAGTGGGAGCACTTTCATGCCTTGTTTGCAGAAAATCGATTATCTAAAGCAGCTACCGGGATGATGTGGACAGAGAGCTTATATCCAGGATAGACCGGTGCCGTTATTCCTGCTCTGCATACATTATAACCATTTAACTCTATTGTACTTTACTACAATGTAGGACCTACTGAAGTGCTTGCCTTTATAGGAGAAGGTGACAGATTTCTATGCCTGGCAAGCTGAGATTGTGCCCCCCAAAAGCCCTGGCATATATTTAAACATTCATGGATATATTGCAATCTTCCAGGAAGAATTAAGCATACTTAGAGTTATAAAGAGATTCAAGGCTACCTAGGACTTAAAAAAAAGAAAAACATTAAATAAGAAGCCATGAAAAGAGAAAATATATGTCTAAGAAAAACAACAAAAAGTAAGATCAACATCAGATGTGTGTGGTCTCTCTTGGAAAGGATAGTATACTATGCTTTAGATACATCACTTCCTATTGCAAAAGCTGTCATTTGCTCTTTAGCACTTACAAAAATAGTGCTAACTCTTTAAATTTACACTAAAGGTTGCCTGTTATATAACAGGTTCAAATTTGCCCATCTGGACACATCCATAACAGCCTCTATTGAGGCAACCTATGCTCCAGAAAAATTGACTACTGCAATGATTTTATCTAAGACTTCCTCCCCCGCCTGTTTTTCTCTTTGCTTGTGTTCATGTTATTCTCTATGACTCGAACTTCAACATCCTTCAAAGCCCAGTATAATGGCCATCTCTCAAAGTTCTTCTTTCAATTACCCCATCAAGTATTAATTTTTGTATTCTCTCTCTACAGATTTATTTTACTGTTTGCTACATGCTGCTATTGTAATAGTTATTTGAATATGTGGCTTATCAAAAAACACAGGCCAGAGAGTTAGTTCATTGAAGTCAATAGTGTGATGTGAAATCAGGGTACATTACCAGTAGTAAAGTAATCTAGGTTTATAAGGTGAGAGAACTACTCTATTCTGCCAACTACATCTAAAAAATTGTTTTGAAAATACAATAAAAATGTAAACAAACTGGTGAGTAAGAGGTAGAAGGAGTTTAAACCAGAGTCTCCTTTCATCAGAAGTAGAGAGGAACTCTGTGTCCTTTTATTAACACCATTCCTTTACAAAATACAATAAGCAGAGGTCAAGAGAGTGCCCATGAACTCAGAATAAGACCACTGTAAAGCTGGTTCTGAGGCCTCCTTCAGCAGAAATCATGATAAAGTTTACAGTCTGAAAGTTAGAAGACATCTCCGCAGGACACCACACATCCATTATCAGTGATCAAATTCTGCAGGCTTGTGGCAAGGCCCTTTACCCCAGTGCATTCCCTACAGGCATGCTTCCCCTTTGCCTGAAATTATCATTATTAAATTTCATTCTGCTTTCTCTTCAACAAAATGTGTTGAGAAAAATTGCACAGCCACATGCACAATAATGAAATTGGACCTTTATCTTACACCACATACAAAAATCAACTCAAAATGGATTAAAGATTTAAGCATAAGACCTGAAACTGTAAAACTGGATGATAGCACAGGGGAAAAGTTTCAAGACATTGAGCTTGGCAATAATTTCTTGGATATGACACCAAAAGCACAGGTTACAAAAGCAAAAATATACAAGTGGGACTACATCAAACTAAAAAGCACAGCAAAGGGAACAATCAACAAAATAAAAAGACAACCTACGGAATGGGAGAAAATACTTGCAAACCATACGTCTGGTAAGGGGTTATTTTTCAAAATGTATAAGAAACTCCTACGATTCAATAGCAAAAAAGCAAATAACCCTATTAAAAATAGACAAGGCACTTGAATAGACATTTCTCCAAATAAGACATACTAATGGCCAACAGGGATATGAAAATATGCCCAAGGTCACTATTTACCAAGGAAAGGAAAATCAAAATGACAATGAGCTACTAACACCTCTCATGTGTTGATGGCCGTTATAAAACACAGTAAATAACAAATATCAGTGAGGATGTGAAGAAATTGTTACCTTTGTGCACTATTGTAGGAAATGTAGAACAATGCAACTGCTATGGAAAACATTATGGAGCTTCCTCAAAATACTAAGAACAGAACTACCATGTAATTCAGCAATCCCAGTTCTGAATATTTATCCAAATAATTGAAATCAGAATCTTAAAAAATATATTAGCACTCTCATGATCACTGCAGCATTATTCACAATAGCCAAGATGTGGAAACAACCTAAATGTCTACTGATGAATAAATGGATAAAGAAAATGTGGTATAGTCACACAATGGGATATTAGTATCCTTAAAAGGTAAGGAAATCCTGTCATATGCTACAACATGGATGCACCCGGAAGACATTGCGCTAACTAAAATAAGCCAATCACAGAAGGACAAATACTTATGATTTCATTTATGTGGCATCTAAAAATGTCCATCTCATAGAAACTGTTAGTATTATGGTGGTTGCTGGGGCAGGAAAAAATGAAGAGTTATTCAGTGGGTATAGAGTTTCAGACACACAAGATGAAAAATTTCAAGAGATCTGCTGTACAACAATGTACATATAGTTAACAATATTGTACACTTATAAATTTATTAAGAGGATAGATTATATGCTATGTGTTTTTTACCACAACAAAACAAACATTTCATCCTCCCTTTTATGATGCCAATAGCCATAAGAAGCCAGGAGTCCTGGGTTATCCTTGGCTCATCTTCTGGACTCTAAAACCCACACTGCATCCTTTTTTCTTACCATTTCTCCTATCCCCACTCAACTCCTAAAACACACTCATTGAATCCACAGCAAATGATCACTATCACCATAATCCCCTCCATTTGAAAAATATGTCATCTTTTCATGACATAGACCCCCATATCCCTCCCCTTTGTTCCAGGAATTGATTACTGGATCTCCGTCACTCTCTCCAACACTATTATTGTTTTAGTTCTGGAGAATTTCAGTATAAACACAGATGGTAGTAACAATCCTTCTGTCCACTCAGTTCCTTTTTCTCTCCTCTAATAAACTTTTCAACTCTCTTAGCCAGTCACTCCCATGGCCCTACCCTAGAATTTGTAATTTCTAGTAGCTACAACTTCTTCATAATCCCATTCCTTTACCATCAACTCCTAACTTTCCAACTCCTTTAGTACCCATCAAAAACATTCTTTGACCCTTCTAGAATCTCCAATATATTGACTGTACCACCTTTTTTGTTATCTATCACCCCACTTGTATCCTCAGATCCCTCCTTGCCCAGATTACATTCGATAGTCAATTATCAGGTTCACTTAATTGCATACATGCAACTCTCTTGCCCCTTTCCAGTTGCTCTATTGTATTCATTTGGCTTAGTACCACTGTGATTTCAAGTTCAATCCAGCTCTTTGCCTACTCTATCTCAGCATCCATGAATACCAATGTGGCTAGACAAAAACACACATTCAAATCCATGCAGACTAATCTTATTTTTATTCAGTATCAAAACCTCAATGAAATGAGTAATCCTATTATATTTTCCTAATTTGTTTACTTTACCACCCTTGTATAACATACTTTCTCTTTCTCCTCAAGCATCCAACACCTTCTTCACTACCCTCACACTCAGTTTGATGACCTTGCTTTCTAATTCACAGAGAAAACAGAAGCAATCCAAAAAGAAACCCTTCCTGAAACTTTGCATATATAGAATCCTTTGTCTTTTACTATTGTGAAAGAATTGTTAGTACTTCTAGCTAAAGGTCAATCACATGTCTTACCCACCAGGCTCCATACATTTGAATAGGTGAAAAGATATTTTTCTCTTTCTTTCTTTACTCTTTCTTCTGCATCATCAAAATCTTTCTCACTAGTGTATCATGTCCATCAGCATGTAAGCATGCTGTCATTTCCGGTAAAAACAAAATACAACCCTTAAACTTCCCTCTTCTCCATCTACTGCTCTAATTCTCGACTTTCATTTAAAGTGTTAAAGTCCTCAAAATAGCTGTTTATAATGTTTAATCTTCTCTATTTTCGTTTGACTCCAGTCTCATCCGGATTTCTCCACTGAAACTGTCTGCGCTGGTTTTAAAATATTTTTGCTAATTCTTTGGTATTCCTCTCATAAAAAGGTGAAGTCTAATTTCCCTCTCTTTGAATAGGGCTGACCTTATTGACTCACTTCTAATCAGGAAAATGCTGCAGAAGTAATGTGTGATTCCCAAGGCTGATCATAGGTGATACAGCTTCCATCTGGCTTTCTTTCTTGGGATGCTCATTCTTGGAATCCAGCCACCATGCAATGAGGATGACTGGGACACATTGAGATTCTGTCTATAGGTACTCCACCTAACATCTACAACAGGCAAACAACATTTGTTCCCAGACATGGGTGAGGAGGCCTTTAAGATGACCCCCATCTCAGCCACTATATGACTGCAACTGCGTGAGAGACCCTATGTGAGAGTCACATAGCAGAGCCTCGTCAAACCTGAGAATTGTGAGACATAATAACCGAGTGAGTGGCATTGTTTTAAGCCACTAAATTTTGAGGTGATTTGTTATGCAGCAATAGATAACTGGAGCACTGTTTTTTATCATGATCACCAATTTTACTGGTCAGTTCTCTTCCTCATGTTACTTGACTTATCAGCAGCATTTGACACTGTTGCTCACTCTCTTCTTGTTTTTTTTTTTGTTTTTTTTTTGAGTTGGTGTCTCACTCCGTCACCCAGACTGGAGTGCAGTGGCCACTCCCAGCCACCGCAGCCTTGACCTGCTGGACTCCGGCGATCCTTCCGCCTCAGCCTTCCAAGTAGCTGGAACTACAGGCATGAGCTACCACGCCCGGCTAATTTTTTGATTTATTGTAGATATGAGGTCTCGCCAAGTTGCCCAGGTGGGTCTCGAACCCACGGGCTCAGGCAATCCACTCACCTCAGCCTCCCAAGGCGCGGGATTACAGGCTGAGCCACCGAGCCCGGCTGCTCACTCTCTTCTTTGTGGGACACTTTTTACACGTGGTTTTCAGATCTGTGCATTTTTCTGATTATCCTTCAGCATTTCTGGCCGCTTTTTCTTGGTTTCCTTTGCTATATAACACAGTCTGACAGATCTCTTAATATTATTGGCTTAAAGAAACAAACCTTGGACCTCTTTTCATCTCTACCTACACTCACTCCTTTGGTGATCTCCTGTAGGTGTAGCGTTTAAATATCATCTATGTGCCAGGGCACCAGCCTTCCAAATTTCTCTCTCCAGTCCAGTCCTCTCCCTTAAGTACAATACTTGTTTATACAGCAAATTACTCTACATAACTACTCAGATGATAAATCAGCATGTCCAATTTAATGTATTTAAAAACTGAGGTCCTGACATTCTCCCCCAAACTACTCTTCTTTCAATTTAACCATATCAGTAAGCAGCAATTGCATTTTATCAATTTTTTCTGTACTATAAGGATTATCATCATAACCTTATAGCTGGTCTCATTGCTGTCTTAACAATCTATTGTCAACACAGTAGCCAGAGTGTGATGCAAAGTCAGATCATGACCTTTCTCTGGTCAAATTCATCTCACTTAGAAAAGAAGCTAAAGTCTTTACAATGACCTCTGAGGGACAAAAAATGGCCTTTTAATGAATAATCTAAAAAATAGTTGGGTATATGGAATTAGGTATAGAAAACGCAGTTATAAGAGAGGAGAATTAGGATTATTGTTAGAAGCTCAGATACATTAACTAGGGAAATGCATAAGGAAGACTGCTTCTAATCTTTTCTATAAACTGCAACTAAACTGATCTATCTGACATGTTTTTTTCCACATCAGTTCTGTACTTAAAACCCAACATGAATTCCTACAACCTAGGATAAAGTCCAAATTTATTAACCTACCAGAAATAAAGACTTCTGGGATAAAATGGCAAAGAGTCCTGAATACTATGCCAAGAAAGTTGGAGTGCCCTTCGCAGAGGAGTGACACATAAAATTTGGTTTCTAAAAGGTTAATTCTCATGATAGCATGAAAGATAGATTTTACAAGGAGACATCAGAGAAAAGAACACTAAAAAGAAGAATATTTCAAAAGTTTGGCCAAGAATTCAGTATCACATGAACTAAAACATTGTGTGGATGTGTTAGAGAAGTGCATTTGAGTTATGGGAATGGAATTTAAAAGAAATATTGACAATGGGTGATTAGAGAGAGCAAGGAACTAAGAATAACATATACATACACACATAATCTTGGAAGAGGAGGTAAAATGGTGAAGATGTAAACTGGTTTATGTTAATACAAGGAGAGACGTGTGTATAAGAGAAGATAATTAATTTGCTTTTTGTTTCATTAAATTTTAGTTGCTTTTGTGGCACCTAGGCAGGGATGTCCATCTAGCAGTTGAAAATATGACCTCAAAGTTTAGAATCAAATTCAGATTAGGAGTTACTGAAGTATAGAAAGAGGGTACATCCATATGAGTGAAATAAATCTTTCAAAAAAAATCATATAAAACAGAACAAAGAAGACATACACACACAAAAACAGAATAAAATCTATTATGAAATATTTGGTTTATTTTTTGTTTTTTTACTGTTGTCTTTCACTATAGTAATCAACATACTATTATTTAACTCCTCATGAAAAAAGAAAATTATAGAAAGCTAGAGATACATTTTCTCTATAATAACAAGCTATATAATTATTCTAAAATGCCCACTTTTCACACAGTTCCAAAATAACAGATTTTTAGAAAAATAGTTTTCTGATTGGAATATGACCTGTCATGCCAAGAAAATTAATCGCTTTATTTCATTCTCATGTATTTTGGTCCTAAGAACTTTTTCCTTATAATTTAAGATCCACTATAAACATTCGTCTATTTATATTAGAATCTCTGTAAACAAATTCCCTTACCAAGCATTGGTTCTAAGTGCTTGAAATATTTTGATTCTCATACTAACTCCAGCACGTGTCTGAAGATGGTATGTCTGTCCTAAGTACTGGAAGAAAGGAGGACATCAGAAATCAATGAATGGTCATTAAATCCTAAGATTGAACAAGCATGAGACTCAGTAGCTGAGCTTGGTTATTTTCCAATTCGTTTTCAGAAACATTTCTCACTCAAATATAGCATCATCATTCCTGTAACAAGAACAATGCCATTTCCTGAAGCTATCCTGAAAGTCAAAGGTAAAATTGGGTTATAAACTTGGCCTAGCTTTTTATCAGCCATATGATATTCACAAGTCACTTGACCTCTCCAGGACTCAATTTTCTTGTGCACAAAATATTTTTTTAAAATAACAAATATAATTGTCAAGAAGGATTAGATTAAAACTATTGTGTAACATTTAATATTTAACCCTCTCCAGTGTAGTCTCATGAAAACAGGCATTTTTATCTGTTTTCCTTATTAATGTATCCCAAATGTCCCGTAGAATATCTGGCACAAAGTAGGTATTAAGTAAATATTTCTTAAATGAATTAACTGGACCTTATTCTATCTGAAGTTAAAATCATTGAATTTGCACACTAAATAAAAAGCAAAAAGAAAACATGTGGAAAATCATATGTATCAACAAATATGGGCCCAAAGTACTTCATGAAGGCCATGTGCTCATCCCAAAGCTAGTTGTTTTGAATGAGAAATATCAAATTAAATGAAGTAGAAAATCTTGAAAAATAAATGAGGGAACTCTCTGTTTCATACATTCTGTTCATTTCCATTTTAAAATAGGCT
This sequence comes from Tarsius wallacei, assembly GCA_963574415.1. Lineage (NCBI taxonomy): Eukaryota > Metazoa > Chordata > Mammalia > Primates > Tarsiidae > Tarsius > Tarsius wallacei. The sequence goes on along the minus strand of CAUYQG010012923.1, from coordinate 9,631 downwards.
TATAAAAAGAAACTCAAATAAAATAACAATAAATTTTTACCAAGAGGTAGGACTTTTGGACAATTACTTTTAATGTATTCTTACCTGTATTCCCAACCTTTCTATCTGAAGTTTCAATTACTTTACTAAACTAACATAACGGTTTTTCTTCCCACTCAACTATGCCACCCGCGGCTACTGTGCAACAGATGTTTTTAATGGAGAAGCTTAGATACTGGGGAATTGTTTTTTCACGAAGAAAGTTGCAAATCAGGCTATTTTGATTTATCTGTGTACCAGACTGAAGATAATTAACATCATTTTACAAAGCTCTTTTACTTTTCATGAATTGGCTTGCTTTCATTTTTCTTGGTAAATGCTAACTGAATGTTCTTTTTAAAAGGTTTATGTGTTTTAGTGGTTCAGATATTCCTTGAACTCATTTTAATATTTTCTTATCTAATTTAGTGTAAAACACTTTCTAAATATCATTTTTTGTAGACATCATATAGTTGAGTCTTGTCTTTCTTTGTAAATTCACTATAGCAATATCTGTTATGTAGTGGATTCAGACCATTTGTATCTACAGTGATTACCATTATAGTTGAGTTAATATCCACCATGCTTGTAATTATTCTCTATTAGCTGCATTTGTTCTCTATTTATTATTATTATTATTATTATTATTATTATTATTATTATTTTAGAGATGAGGAACTCACTAGGTTGCCTGGGCTGGTCTCGAACTCCTGGCCTCAAGTTATCCTCCCACTTCAGCCTCCCAAATAGCTGGAACTACAAGCACGTGCCACCATGCTCAGCTAATTTTCTTTTAAATTTAGAGACTGGGCCTCTCTATGTTTCCTGTTTTTCTTCTTCTTCTTCTTCTTTCCTTTCCTTCTTTCTCTTTTATATGGTTTTCATTTGAGCATTTTTTAAAATTCCAAAACACTGCTCAAAGAAATCCCAGAAGACACAAACAAATGGAAAAATATTCCATGCTCACGGATTGGAAGAATTAACATTGTTAAGATGTCCATCCTACCCAAGGCAATCTACAGATTTAATGCAATATCCATTAAATTATCAACATCATTCTTCTCAGACCCGGAAATGACTACACAAAAATTCATATGGAAACATAAAAGACCACGAATAGCCAAAACAATCCTCTGCAAAAGAAACACAGTGGGAGTTATCACACTTACAGACTTCAAACTCTACATAAAGCTACAATAATCAGAACAGCTTGGTATTGGTACAAAAGCAGGCATATAGACCAATGGAACAGGATAGAGATTCTGGAAGCAAAACTTCAATTTCTAAACCAACTCATCTTCAACAAAGCCTCCAACAACAACCACTGGGGAGAGAAGCACCTATTTATTAAATGGTGCTGGGAGAACTGGCTGACCACATGCAAGAGACTGAAACAGGACCCCTACATGTTACCATACACAAAAATCAACTCTAAATGAATCAAAGACTTGAAACCTCAAACTATAAGAATCCTAGAAGAAAACATAGAAAACACCCTTGCAGAAATTGGAATAGGCAACGAATTCCTGATCAACTCTCCAAAAGTGAATGCCATAAAAGATAAGATAGACAAATGGGACCTCACCAAACTGAAAAGCTTCTGAAAAGCAAAAGAAGCCATCAAGAAGAGTGGGGAGACAGCCCACAGAATGGGAAAAAATATTTGCTAACTGCAAATCTGATAAAAGCCTAACATCCAGAATCTACAAGGAACTCAAACATGCTGAAAGGAAAAAAACAAACAACCCTATTTAAAAAATGGGCAAAGGCTAAGTTATGGTGTGGCCATGACCATATTTTCTTAATCTTTGGCTCCCTTCCCTACTTTGGGGAGGTGAATCTTCTCTTTCTCTCTCTTTCTAATTTAGTTTTAAAATAAACTATATTTTCTGACTTTAAAACATAGGCAAAAGATATGAATAGACACTTCTCAGAAGAAGACATATGAGCAGCCAACAGATATATGAAAAAACACACAACCTCATGAATCATCAAAGAAATGCAAATTAAAACTACACTGAGATACCACCTAACTCCAATCAGGATGACCATCATTAATAACTCAAAAAAACAACAGATGCTGGAGAGGATGTGGAGAAAAGGGAACACTTCTACACTGTTGGTGGAAGTGTAAATTTTTTTTTTTTGAGTCGGAGTCCACTCTGTCACCCAGACTGGAGTGCAGTGGCCGCTCCCGGCCACCGCAGCCTCGACCTGCTGGGCTTCGGCGATCCTTCCGCCTCAACCTTCCAAGTAGCTGGAACTACAGGCGCACGCTACCATGCCAGGTTACTTTTTGACTTATTGTAGAGGGGAGTGTAAATTAGTACAATTTCTGTTGAAAACAGTTTGGCTATTTCTAAAAGATCTAAAAATCGATTTTCCATATGACCCAGCAATCCCCTTCTGAGAATGTACCCAGAGGAACTCAAATCACTGTATGAAAAAGATACCTGCACATGCATGCTCACTGCAGCATTATTCACAACAGCAAAAACACGGGGCCCATTGAAAGTGGAGTCGATTTTTAAAAATGCGGTACATATACACAATGGAATATTACGCAGACATAAAGAAAAGTAAAATTATGGACCTCACAGCAACTTGGATGGAATTGGAGTCTATAATACTCAGTGATTTATCACAGAAACAAAGATCTGAGTACTACATGTGCTAACTCATAAGCGGACCCTGCACATTTATCATAATGGGACACTGCCAGGGGAGGGAGAAGAGGCACATAACATCAGTAAGGGTCCTCAAAGTTTACCTATACAATGACCACTTATGTACCTAACCCTGAATTGTACCCCACATCTTTAAAACAAAAATTGAAAGAAAGAAATAAAATAAAATTCCATTTTACTCCTCTCTTAGCATATCAGCTATACTACTTTCAAAAACTGGTTTAGTGGCTGCCCTAGAGTTTGCAATATTAATTTACAACTGACCAGGTCAATTTTCAAATAACATATCACTTCATGGGTAATGAAGGTATCTTGCAGCAAGGTAGTCCCGATTCCTCCCTCCTGTCTCTTATAACATTGTTGTCATTTATTTCACTTATCTATATGTTATAATTACCCAAGACATTGTTACTGTTATTATTTAGAACAGTTATCTAATAGATCAATTAAAAATAAGAACAATTTTTTAAATTTATTTTACCTTCATTTATTCTTTTTATTTCTTTATGTGGCTCTGAAGTTCTGAAACATACCATATTTCTTCTATACTGAATAATTTTCTTGCAGGGCAGGTCTTCTGGTGATGAATTCCTTCAGTTTTTTTTTTCTGAGATAGTTTATATTTCTTCTTCATTACTGAAGACTAATTTTGCTAGACAAGAAATTCTAGACTGATGTTTGTTTTCAATACTTTGACTACTTCTCTTCACTTTCTTCTTGCTTGCATTTTCTTTTTAATGAGAAGGCCACTGTAAGTCTTATTCTTGTTCTTCTATAGGTAAAGTGGTTTTTTCCCCTGTGGCATTTTTCACACTTTCCCCTTTGTCTTTAGTTTTCTGCAGTTTGAATATGGAATACTTAGACACATATTATTTTGCTATTTATCATGCTTAGTGTTCTCTGAAATTCCTGTATCTGTTCTTTGGTGTCTGCCATTAACTTTGTAAAGTTCTCAACCATTATTAATCCAAAAACTTTTTTTGATTCATTCTTTCTTCTTTTTCTGTTATGTTACACCTTTTAATGTATATGTATGTCATACTTTTTGAAATTGTTCTGCAGTTCTTGGATACAGTTCTGTTCTGTTCCTTTCATTCTTTTTTTTTTCTCTCTATGCATTTTAGTTTGGAAAGCTTCTATTGACATATCTTCAAGTTCACTGATTTTTTTTCCTCAGCTGTGCTCAGTCTAAAGATGAGCAAATAACAGGTATTCTTAATTTCTGTTAGTGTTTTTAATTTCTAGCATTTCTTTTTAATACTTTCCTAAGAGTTTCCAACTCTGTACTTACATTACTCATCTGTTCTTAGACATTGTCCACTTTTTTTCATTAGTGCCCTTAACATATCAAAGTTATTTTAAATCCCCTGTCTGAAAATTTCAAAATCTTGTTCATAATTGAGTCTGATTCTGATGTTTGCTTTGTCTCTTAAGACTAGGTTTTTTTCTTAGACTTGTACATTTTTTGCTGAAATCCAGACATGATATATTGGATAATAGATACTGCAGAAAATAGGCTTGTAATTTGAGGTTTGGCAAATAAAAACAAATTCAGACTTCAGTAAGAAGAGACTTTATTTGAAAAGACTATAAGAAGAATGTACAAAATTTTGTTGTGTCTCAAAAGTCAGCATGAAATAATTTTTTTCTATATTAAAGAGCAAATAAAGCTAGAAATAGTTGGCTATGGGGGAGTGAGATAACCCAGTGGTACAGCATAATCATAACTTTCATAAGATTTTCATGTTTATAAGATGTGTGACTAATAACCGGAGCCAGAAATTTCTTTCCTTGTTGTCAGCCAATTTTCAGGAGTAAACATTAGGATGGGTTGTTTGCATTCTAAAGTTTGTTTAAACTTAAGGTTGAGTCAAAGTTCAAGACCCTATGGGAAGGACAGAAGCTTAACTAAGATTTGCTCAAGTCAAGTTAACAGGCATTTTGTTTGCATTAATCAGTGGGAACAAACAGTTCAGCTAATTAATCACATATAAGGCAAAGAATGGAAATTTGGAAGGTCTTTGCTGGGTCTTGCCTTAGGTAAACAAAGGGGTTACCTGCAAGTCTAAACTATGTCATAAGGAGAAGGATGATTCCTTGCAATAAGCTGTTTTCCAGAATACAAAGGTTGTTGGGATGTCTTTAATGGGCACAGTTTTCCAGGATCAGAGGGCTCGGGTAGAGTTCAACATTGCCAGGTTTTATGTTAGTCTGTCTAGGAGTTGAAGTTGTTTAATGTTTGTCGTAGCTTTAGATGCCAGAAACTTCACATTCTTCTGATATTGTTTTTGTTCCTTCTGTTATCTTTGGGGTTCTCTATGGACACTTTATTAAATAGAGTCTGCATATCATTGCTCTTTCAGCTATAATCCTCTGTTATTATACTGGAGCACCTTTTGGTGGTAAGATATGGGAAAGGAGCTCCATTCTGTTATCTTATTAAATCTCAGTCTTTTAGTGTGTCTCTAGGATGTGGTTTTCACAAGTGTTTCTTAGCTTCCTCTCTCCATTGGGTGATCTGGAATGACTAGAGGGGGATTGAGTAATTGTCCTTTCTCTGGGTCTGATAAAATCATTTTCCTTGGAGAGTAGGCCTTTGTTTATAGAGACTTGTGATTGCTAATTTTGGGTATCACCTTAACTGGGCAATGAGGTACCCAAGTATCTGGTCAAACATTATTCTGGGTGTGTCTGTGAAGGTGTTTCAGGATGAGGTTAACATTTGAATCAATAGACTAAGTAAAGTAGATAATTCTTCCTAATGTGGGTGGGCTTCATCCAATCAGTTGAAGCCCTGAGTAAAAAAACAAAAAGGCTAAATAAAAGGAACACCTTCCACCTGACTGCCTTTGTACTGGGACATTGGTCTTTTCCTGCTTTCAGACTCAAACTAAAACATTAGCTCTTCTTAAGTCTTGAGCCTGGTGACCTTCTGACTGAAACTTAGCCATCAGCTCTACCAGTTCTCAGGCCTTTAGACTGATACTGGAACCACACCATTAGATCTCCTGGGTCTTCAGCCTGATGAATCCCAGGTCTTGGGAATTGTCAGCTTTCATAATTGCATGAACCAATTCCTCATAATAAACCTCTGTATGTATAGCCATTCTATTGACTCATTTCCTCTGGGGAACCCTAATACAAAAATGCTCTGTGCTATTTCAAGATTCATACTTTTCTCCTCCTCCTGACAGTACCACAAGGAATTTCCTTAGCTCATATCCATGAGATCCTGGTGGAATTCCTGAAAGCAAAACTCATGAAAGTGTGGGGTCCTTTCTAATACTACAGCCTTGAGAAGTTTCTCACTCTCACCTAGTCCACACTCAGCCATTGAGCAATTCATCACAATTATTCTTCAAATGCATCACCCGTTTGTAGCTCCAGTATTTTCTGCTCCAGGCAAACTAATCTAAGCTGAAATCTCTATATTTGCCTGTTTCTTCATATTGAGGGAGGACATTTTGTCCTGTGACTTCAATTCTCTAATGGTCCCAACAAAAGTCAATTGTTTTCTGTTTGTTTAGCATTTTTCTTGCTTTAAGGATGGAAATTATGACTTCCAAGATTTTATATGTCAGAGCTGAAACCAGAAGTCCTCATTGTCATATTTTTATAACTAAGAATCAGTTTAGATAGTTTAACTTCTAGAAAATCAAATGCACTAATTAAAATTTTCTTCTATTTTTATCTTTGTAATTATCTCTGTACATGACTTGTTGTTTCCACTGGTGTGGATATTCTGAAAAAAATTCACACAATTAAAAGTTAAAGAAACCTGATTTTCTCCATTTGGAGATAAAATGAACACTTATCTCTCACATACTTTTGTTGACAGATTAGTTTATGTTTTGTTTACACCTGCTTTTATCTTTTAAAGCTTACTTATCCACTAAAATTACTTATTTAAAAAATTAAAATTCAGCAGTTCATCATTTCATACTGATGTTTAAAATATTCTGTTAAATCGTGGAAGAAGATGTTCTTAAAATAACACCAACGACTGTATACAGAGTTGAAATTGGGCAAACTAATTACTACTTAGAAATAGAGTATTCTGTCTCTGCTGAACAGCCCAAGGATGTCACATGGTAGAATGAGCTGGCCCTCACTTTTTTGTTTGTTTGTTTTTTTGGCTTTGAAGAACTAGCTATATTATTTACTGATCATGTTTTTGGACAGACACCTGTTGGGGGTTCCTAAAGAACCATAAAAGATATACCTAGTAATAAAATAAAACAATAATTATTAAAGACTGAATAAGGAGGTAAAACCAAGATTTGAGGTTGCAAGGTCAAAAGGGTTCCAGAACATTGGACTCAAAGCATCCTTAGATTGCAAAGTGAGAATGGCAGTGGTGATTTGATGAGTTTTTCTTTCCATTTGATGTTTTGAATAATTTTTGTAAAAGCACAGACATCAGAGATGTTTTGGGGAACATATGCATAGCAGCAGCTTCCAACCATTGCACAAATGCCCCTTTGGGAAGCCAGAATCAATGTTCAGTGCCAGACAATTTTAGAGGACTGCTCACTCTCACTGTAGTTCCTGCAGTTCTCTAGTCATGATGCTGGCAGTTTGGCTAAGATTGTTCACAGTTCTGTTTATTTTCTTAAGCAGCGTATAGAAAATGTGGGAGCTTAAGTGAATTTCATAAGTGGCCCACACAGCAGCAACCCCAGGTTGCCTATACATGATCTGCTGTGGTGGTCATTTTTCAAGCTTACTTCCAATCCCTTAGCCTCTTTTTCTAAGGCTACTCAAAATCTAATGAGAAAGAAAGGTTACAGCCCACTTCTGAGGCTGAGATGCTTCCCTTACACTTGTAGGTGTAGCACATTTGTGGAGACCTTTTGAATTATTTAGTACCTGGAAAATCCAAATTACTGCAAAGGTAATAAAGTGGTTGAGGTAAGAAAAGAACAGTCTCATTCAAGATTTGATAAGGGCTAATGAAATTATCTAGGTGGCAGGAACCAGTCTCCTTAGGGGCTATCCAGAGTTTATGAAAGCAATTGTCTATGAATTTTATTTAGAAGTATAAATGTGTCCTTTTGATGAAGGTGTTGGTGAATCCAATTAGGAAGAAGAAGATACTTAGGCTGTTGCTCAGAACAGACAATACCAAAGCAGTGTTCTTGGTAAGAAAGCTAATATAAGAGCCCTTTTAATGGAGCTCAAAATTAGTGATGTCGGTTCTAGAGAGGTGAGTCTCTAATTTCCTAGCTGTTGAGTAGTTTGGATAGAAGGATAGAGGTAAACTGCCTCAAGCTGTTGATGTCCAATTGAAAACCAACATCTCGGAATATACTGGAATTTAAATTAGAGAAGTAAAATTATGGTCAAGTTAATAATTAAAGCAATAACTGCAATGTTGACTGAAGAAATTACACATTCTGTATTTAATACCAGCAATGCAATGCCAGGGCTCTGAAAAATAGAAGTATATAATGAACAGTAAGAAAATTTCGAAGATTTTTATATAATTCCTGAAATGTTTATTTTAATAGCATTTTACCCCTACAAAATTAATGTAAAGAAGACTGAGCATCTTTTCTTATTTGACAACACTTCCCATGTGATTTATATCATATCAAATAAACTTTATTTTTAATACCTCTTTTTAAAAATTAAGGTGAAAGAACAAGTTTCTGTGATTTTCCATGGGCATTCTGAAAATTCCAAAAGATAGTTTTATATGCAAATAGTATCATTTAAGATTTGATTTGGGAGGAGCAAAATGTGAAAAGTTGCCAGGAGGCTTGAATACTTGCTCAAATAGGATTATGGATGAAAAAAACCACATGGCTACCTACTTAACAAAAGTGACAATAAAATATTTTTAAAGTAAATATAGGAGGATTTTTAGTCAACTCAGGCTTCTATTTAAAAATGCCATAGACTGGGTAGCTTAAACAACATAACACTTATTTCTCACATTTCTGGAGGCTGGGAAATCCAAGATCAAGGCTCCAGCAGATGCAGTATTTGGTGAAGACCTGTTTCCTGGCTCGTAGATAGCCACTTTCTTGCTGCATCCATATACGGCAGAGGGGGGAAAAAGGGGGAAGGAGGAAGAGAAGGAGAGGGAGAAGAAAAGGAAGAGGGAGAGAGAAAAGAGAGAGGAAACTCTTGCATTTCTTCTTATAAGGGTATTAATCTCATTTATGAGGGTTCCACTTTCAAGACCTAATTACCTCCCAAAGGCCCTATCTCCACATACCATCACACTGAGGATTAGGGTTTCAATGTGAGGCTTTTGGGAGAACACAATTAGTCCATAGCAAAAAGTAACATGAATGTAAAGAACTTTAGCTCTTTTAAAAGTAAGAATACTGATTTTTTAAAAATAGTTAAGGACGTGATGAAATCAACAAAGAACAGGGAGTTCTAAAAAAAAAATACAGAATATTTGCCTTTTAGTCAGATTGCTTGAAAGGAAAAGAAAAATACTTTTATAATTTCTTTTTAAGATTAGACAAATTGAGGTTTTGCTTTCAACTCATCTTCAACAAAGCCTCTAACAACAACCATTGGGGAGAGGAGAACATATTCAGTAAATAGTGCTGGGAAAATTGGCTAGCCATGTACAAAAGAATGAAACAGAACCCTTACCTATCACCATACACAAAAATCAACTCCAAATGGATCAAAGACATGAATGTAAAACTCCAAATTTAAGAATCTAAGAAAATGCAGGTGACATCTTTATGGAAATCAGAATAGGCAACCAATTCCTGATAAAACCAATGCCATAAGAGATAAAACAAGCCGGGCTCAGTGGCTCAGCCTGTAATCCCGCGCTTTGGGAGGCTGAGGTGAGTGGATTGCCTGAGTCCGCGGGTTCGAGACCCGCCTGGGCAACTTGGCGAGACCTCATCTCTACAATAAATCAAAAAATTAGCCGGGCGTGGTAGCATGCGCCT
>CAUYQG010012922.1:0-15033 GCA_963574415.1 Tarsius wallacei | reverse complement strand
AAATATCATGTTTGATCATGCTTGAACTAACATAATTCACTGATGTAGCATAACCTATTCTACAATACTTTCTATGAGTAAAATAAATTCAATTTCTATAAGTAGAAAAAACCCTATACTAACTGTAGGTAAAACCAGTTTAAAGGAATGCAGCCCAGCCCAAAGTACGTGCTGGGCCCTTAGGAATGTAGCCCAGCCCAAGGCACGTGCCGGGCCATTTCCAGTAACTCTAAATAATCATCTATACCATCTAAAGCTAAAAGCAGCTCTCCATATGTATATACCAATTCTACAAGTATACTTTTAAATCTTATAAAGAAGCTTGTACCGTATTAAAGGTTCCTAAATGTGATCTGAGTTTGAACTGTGTTGAGTTAAAGCCGAAACCGCAGTCTGTGAGAAACGGGAACAATGGACTCCTAAAGTAAGCCATTCCTGTCGTACTCTCAGAGCTTTAAGTTTCATCAAAGTCCCTGTTAGTGGAACGTGCCAAACAATAAAGGAAGGAAATGGGCCATCAGCTCCTGAACTCATCCTAGTGGTCTCAGGGTCCGCAGCCCACCTGGATCCCTAAAGCTCAGGCGAGCCTCAAATCTGGCTCCCAACAACAATACACCTATTAAGATGCTTTTTCCACTGCTCGAAACAGTTTTTGAACTTGTCCATTTTGATGTCTTGTAGTGTTTCTGCTGGTTTTTTTGTTTCACCTTTGTCACACTGGCAAAATGTTTCCCTTTGAGGACTTTTTTCATCTGAGGAAACAAACAAACAAAAACTGCTCAGAGCGTGATTGGGTAAACAGGGAGAGTAGTGCATGAGGGTCATGCCATTTGGGGTGAAAAATTGCTGAACACTCAGTGTGGTGTGGGCAGGTGCCCTCTGGAACCAGCCATCATGAAATGAGCAAATGTGATTCTCCAAAAAAAATTCACTGAAGTTGAATGCAGCCTCTCACAACAATGCTTGCTGGTACACTGATGCCAATGGGTTCCTAGAGCACTCATCTAGTGGGGAATCCTGTACTACAAGGGGCTCACCCTCCAAAAGATAATTCTGGTGTTTAGGGGAGCCCCCTTGTATGTATTCAGACAGACACACACATACACATCGACATCCATTTCTATATATTCCCCATCTTCCTTTCTATCTTCCTTATAAACTGTGAATTTATACTAAGCCCTCTGATTCCCACTGGGCACTGCAGGGCTTGTTCTAACTCTCTCCCTTTCCTTTCTTCAATAGAGAGATGGCCAGCTCTCATGATCCACAATGTGTACTCATTTGCCCAATCCCAGTATACACCTTGTGTTCGTTAGGGCTGCCACAACAAAGTGCCACAAACTGGGTGGTTTAAAACAACCAAAAATATAATTTTCTCACAATTCTGGAAGCCAGTGGTAAAAAAAATCAAAGTATCCAAAAAGGCATGTCTGGCTCCCGCAGGGGCTCTGAGAGAGAATCTGTTTCCTGCCTCTTCTGGCTTCTGGTGGCCCCGGCAGCCTGTGGCAGTCCTTGGCTTGTGGCTGCATCACTCCAGTCTCTGCCTCCGTCTCCACCTGGCCTTCTTCTCTGTATGTCTCTATGTGTCATGCCTCTCCCTTCACTCTTATAAGGACACCTGTCATTAGCCTAGGGCCCATCCTCATCCCAAAATCCTTGGCTTAGTTATAGTGTCTGCAAAGACCCTACCCAAATAAAGTTACATTCACAGGCATGGGGAGTTAGGACTTGGACATATCCTCTTGGGGGGACACAATTCAACCTACCGCACACATAAGTGAGTTTCAAATTGCTGACCTATACTCTGCTGAAAAACAAACTTACTAATCAACATATATGTATAAAGTTCTTTTGGCCTGTAGTCTCTCTCTCTCTCTCTCTCTTTCTCTCTCTCTCTCTCTCTCTCTCTCTCTCTATATATATATATATATATATATATATTTTTTTTTTTTTTTTTTAGAAAGCGGGATTTATTGAGAGGACAGAAAAGCTCCCACAGTGGGAGGGAGCCCGCAGGGGTTGCCTGTCTTACAATATTATAATCAAATCTTGTTTTCCGGAGTTGCTTAGATTAGCTCTTTTCTTCCTCATTCCTTTGATGTGGCTGGTTTTATTATTTATTTCTAATATAGTTAGTTTCATTTATTATTATTTTTAAACATCAGATAAGCATGAAGGACTTAATGTTGTTCATCAGCGTGAGTCTGCTGAACTATGTTATCATTATGGTATCATTTATTACTGTTTTTACTCCATTTGGGACTCAACCACATCCTGGTTGATTTTAATTAATAGTTATTTTGGGGGGAAGCATACCAAATATTACCATGGCTTTAAAATCCAGAGCTACAAAAAAGCCCTGATTTAGAGAAGTGGGACCCTCGCCCCCATTCCTACCTCCACCCGTTTGCATCAGCCGGTTACTCACTGGCCAGTATAGGCAGCCAGTCTCATTGATTTCCAGTTTTTCCTTTCTAGATTTCTTGCTTCCATACTTCTCTCTTCTTCTTTCTTTCATGAGCAGGAGCATACCATAGATAGCCTTTGCGATTTTTCTCTTTCTGGTTAATATCACTTGGAACACATCTGTATCAGTTTTCTCATTTTTATTTGCAGCGACATACGGGGTCTGACAATTAAGTCCGCGAACTTGCCACCGTGCGCGTACCTTGGCAGCCCCGTACAAACAAATTTGGTGAGGTTTCATAACCTTGGTATATCAGTTTGTGTGGATGTGTGGCAGTGTCTTGCTGAGTGGCATTCACTATTGTTGGTGCATGTTTTTGTGTGCCTTCGTGAGAATGTGGGAGCTTGAATTGGAGCGACGAACAAACATTATGTTTCTTATTAAGTCTGTCGAGTGGAAATGAAATCAGGGACATGTTAGTTGAAGTTTATGGAGATAATGCCATGAAGAAGATGGCAGTGTACAAATAGATTCAATGTTTTTCTGAGGGGAGAGAAAGTGTCTCAGATGAAGAGAGGTCAGGACAGCCAATACTGAGCAGACGTGACTAAAATATTGTAAAAATTAATCAAATTGTGCATCAAAATTGTCAGCTGACTGTGAGAAGCATAGCAGACCAAATAAACATCAATAGAGATATTTCCAGGTCTCACCAAGTTGCCCAGGCTGGTCTTGAACCCTCAGGCTCAGACGATCCTCTTGCCTCAGCCTCCCAAAGTGCTGGGATTACAGGCTGAGCCACCTCTCCCGGCCAGGAAAATCTTAACTGAAAATCTTGGCAGGAGAAAGGTGTATGCAAAATGGTCCCAAAGGAGCTCTTGCATCACAACAATGCACCAACTCACACAGCATTGTCTGTGAGGAAGTTCTTAGCCAGTAAACAAATACCTGTATTGGAACATGCTCCCTCCTTACCTGGTCTGGGCCCCAATGACTTTTTTCTTTACTTGAAGATAAAGGAAATATTGGAAGGAAGACATTTTGATGATGATCAGGACATCAAGGGTAACACGATGACAGCTCTGATGGCCATTCCAGAAAAAGAGTTCCAAAATTACTTTGACGGGTGGACTAGGCACTGGTGTCGGTGCATAGCTTCCCAAGGAGAGTACTTCAAAGGTGACCGTAGTGATATTCAGCAGTGAGGTATGTAGTACTGTTTCTAGGATGAGCTTGTGAACTTAATTGTCAGACCTTGAACGACTCCATTTCGGGGCAAACCTGTAGCATATTCAACCACACTTCCATGCGTGGACATTTAGGCAATTTCTGGTATCTGGCAATTATAAGCAATTCTGCACTGAGTAATCTTGCAAATGTGTGTTTTGTGTTTTGGGAAGTGTATTTTCAGAGTAAATTCTTAGAAGTGAGTTGCTGGGTCAAAGGTAAGTGCACATGTGGTTTTGTAAAGTAGTGTATTGGTTTCCTAATGCTGCTATAGCAAATTATCACACATTTAGTGGCTTAAAACAACACACACTAACTGTCTTACAGTCTGGAGTCCACAGGTCTGAAATGGGCCAAGATCACTGTATTGCGAGTGCCATGCTCCTCTGAGGCTTGGGGAGAGAATGTATTTCCCGGCCTCCACTTGTGGAGTGGCATTCCTTTATTTTCCTTGGCTCTTGGCCTCTGCCTGTGTCTTCAGAGCCAGCAGAATAGCATCTTACTTCCATCGTCACATTGCCTTCTTCTGTAGAGAATCTTCTTTGCGTAGGATCCTCTCCTGTCTCCTCTTATAAGGATACTTGTGACCACATTTAGGGCCTGACCAGGCTGGGCGCGGTGGCTCACGCCTATAGCCCCAGCACTTTGAAAGGCAGAGGCACGAGGATTGCCTGAGCCCAGGGTTCCAGGTTAGCCTGGGCAACATGGCGAGACCTCATCTCTACAGTAAATAGAAAAATCAGTCGGGTGTGGTGGTGCACGTCTTTGGTTCCAGCTACTTGGGAGGCTGAAGCGGGAGGATCACCTGAGTCCAGTAGGTTGAGACTGTAGTGGTTGTGAGCATGCCACTGCACTCCAGTCTGGGGGACAGAGACTCTGGTTCTGTCTCTCTGTCTCTCTGTCTCTCTCTCTCTCTGTGTGTGTGCGTGTGTGTGTGTGTGTGTGTGTGTGTGTGTGTGTGTGTGTGTGTTTATGGCAGCTGGAACATTAGTGCTGTTGAGTCCCTTGGAATCTTTAGGGATGAGGCCTCATTTCAGCAAGTCTGGGCATGATTCAAGATCTAGCACACATGGAGAGCTGAAGGGGAACCTCTTCTGCTCTGAAAACTGCTGGGCTGAGCTTTCTTCTTGTGAGAATTGTCAGACAGAAGAACCCTGTGAGGAGGTGAGCTCCCCTACACCAGAAGTTCTCAATGACCAGGATCTATCTCAGAGTAGCTAAGCATTTTGAGGGATTCCCTATCCAAATATGATGGGCACTAGCCATGTGAGCTCTATCATGCTTATTTCATGTTAAAATTTTTTTCTCAACTTTTTACTTTGAAATAATAATAGTTTTCTAGGAAGTTGCAAAAAAATAGTTCAGAGCAGTTTCTTATGTCCTCACTCAGTTCCTCTCGGTGGTTCCATTTTACATGACTGTAGTGCAATATCAAAACAAGGAAACTGATGTGCGTACAGCACATATGTATAGTTCTATGCCAATTTCCCACATGTATAGATTTGTGTAACCACCACCTAATCAGGATACAGGACTATTCCATTGCCACAAAGATCTCTCACCTTTTATTATCACACCCATTCCCTTTTCCCTACAGTCCCTAACCCCTGTAGCTAGGTATCTGTTTTTCATCTCCATAATATTATCATTTAAAAAAAAATTTCTCTTTGGCATTTATTACTATGATGAAAATTCTCAAAGATGCCCTGAACCACCAATATTTATTTATTATTTTTATTTATTTATTTCGAGTTAGAGTCTCACTCTGTCACCCAGGTTGGAGTGCAGTGGCACACTCACGGCCACCCCAGTGTTGACCTACTGGACTCTGGCGATCTATCTGCCTCAGCCCTCCAAGTAGCCAGAACTACAGGTGTGTGCTACCATGCCTGGCTAATTTTTTGACTTATTGTAGAGACGAGGTCACTCCATGTTGCCCAGGTTGGTCTTGAACCTGCAGGCTCAGGCAATCCTCTCACTTCGGCCTCCCAAAGTGCTGCTGGGATTACAGGCTTGAGCCACTCTGCCTGGCCTTAGTTCTTTATTTATTTATTTATTGAGTTGGAGTCTCACTCCATTGCCCAGATTAGAGTGCAGTGGCACGCTCCTGGCCACCACAGCCTTGACCTGCTGGGTTCCGGCGATCCTTCCGCCTCGGCCTTACACGTAGCTGTAACTACAGGCGTGCACTACCACACCTGGCTAGTTTTTGCTTTATTTAGAGATAAGGTCTCGCCAAGTTGCCTGGGCTGATCTCAAACCTGCAGGCTTAGGCAATCCACTCACCTCAGCCTCCCAAAGTGCTGGGATTACAGGCTGGATCTATTACTTATTAAAGCCCCTCTTTTTTTTTTTTTTTGAGTTGGAGTTTCACTCTGTTGCCCAGGCTGGAGTGCAGTAGCATGCTCATGGCCATAGTAACCTTGACCTGTTGGGCTCAGGCAATCCTTCTGCCTCAGTCTTCCAAGTTGCTGGAGCCACAGGCATACACTACCATACTTGGCTATTATTATTATTGTTATTATTATTATTATTGAGACGAAGTCTCACCATGTTGCCCAGGTCTTGAACCCCTGGGCTCAGGCAATCATTTTGCCTTAGCCTCCCAAAGTGCTGGGATTATAGGTGCGAGCTACTGTGCCTAGCCAATTTTATCATTTCAGTGATGTTATGTAAATGGAATCCCACACATGTGCTATTTAAATTTAAAGCTTAATTCATTAAAATTAAATCAAATTAAAGGTCAGTTCCTCAGTCATATTGGCCACATTTCTAATGCTTAACAGTCATGTTTGCTCGTGACTATCAGATTGCACAGCACACATATTGACTGCCCATCACTGCAGAAAGTTCTATTGAAAAGTGCTGCTTTAGGGAACAAGACCAGAGCCATGGTTCACAAATGCTGATTCATAGGCCAGATTACCTAAGACTGTAACCAAATACAGTTTCCTGGGTATATTACTTACCTATTGTTGCATGATAAGTTACCCCAAAATGTAGTGACTTAAAACTGCAATCAATCTTTGTTGTTCTGCATTGTTTCTGTAGGTCAGAACTCTCGAGGGACTGAGCTGTGTGTTAGGTGCAGACTCTTGAAGAGGTTGGTCAGGGACAGTCACCTGAAGGCTTGGCTGGGGCTGAAGGCGCCACCTCCAAAGGTGGCCCATTCACATGACTGGCCAGTTGGGGCTGGGTGTTAGGTGGCCACCCCTTTCTGTTTGTCTGGACTAAGGTTCCCTGGGATGTGGGACTTTTAGTCTCAAAACTGGAGCTGTCCTAGACAAACGAGAACAGTTGGTCACCCTATTGTTAGCAAGAGAGGTCTGTTTCTCCCAACATGACCTCCTTCAGGCCTGATTGAGTGTCCTTATGACATGGCCGCCAGCTTCTCCCAGGGTGAGGGCTGGGGTGAGGCAGAAGCTCCTGCATCTTTTCTGACCTTCCTTGGGATTCACATGGCATCGCTTCTGCTGCAATTTTTTCACTGGAAGCAAGTTGCTATATCCTCTGGCCCACATTCAAGAGAGAGGAATTAGGATCCGCCTTTTGAAGAGAGATATATATATTTGAGTTGGAGTCTCACTCTGTTGCCCAGCCTGGAGTGCAGTGGCATGCTCACGACCACCCCAGTGTTGACCCGCTGGGCTCAGGCGATCCTTCTACCTCAGCCTTCCAACTAGTCGGAACTACAGGCATGCATTACCACACCTGGCTAATGTTTTGATTTATTGTAGAGATGAGGTCTCACCAAGTTGCCCAGGCTGTTCTCTAACCCATGGGCTTAAGCAGTCCCCTCACCTCAGCCTCCTAAAGTGCTAGGATTACAGACTTGAGCCACCACACCTGGCCACTGGTGGACATATTTTAAACTGTCCACACTGGCCCGCATTCTGATTGGGCAGATGGGACAGGGCCCAGACATCTGTACTTGATCAAGGGATTGAAGATCTCAGATGTGCAGCCCACTAATGGGCTGCCTGGCCTCAAGGTCCCTTCCCACTGTGAGATGTCATCCAGCCTATTTGGGAGGCAGTCACAGGAGGGAGGGAAGAGAAATTATTGAGCTTAGCATGATCCTGAAGCTCTATTAAATGATGTGGATGTCCCTTTCCACAGTAGAAATGAACAATAATTAGAGAACCATTTAGAAAATCCTCACCACAAAAACACTGAACATGTACAAATGATCATCACCAAACTACATAATGATATGGTGAAAAAAACCTTATGACACAAAATAGATACTCCCAGGATTGTTGAGAAACTATAGAAATACATGGACAAGGTCTGGAAATGAATTTATTATACAAAAAGAACACAGTTGAAGTTATAGTTGGTAGGTGGGGAGAAGATTGAGGGTGAGTTAAACAAATGCATGTTAGTGTTGATGATGTTGTCTTTTTGAGCTAGGTTTGGTGGCTTACACCTGTAATCCCAGTACTTTGGGAGGCTGAAGTGGGATGATTGCTTGAGGCCAGGAGTTCAAGACCAGCCTGGGTAACATAGCAAGACTTCGTCTCTCTTTCTCTATACACACACACACACACACACACACACACACACACACACACACACGAAAAATAGCCCAGGCACATGGCTCATGCCTGTAATCCCAGCACTTTGGGAATAAGAAATTAGTATTCAGAATATATAAAGGGGGTGGGCACAGTGGCTCACGCCTATAATCATAGCACTTTGGGAGGCAGAAACAATAGGATTGCCTGCACTCAGTGGTTCAAGACCAGCTTGAGCAACATGATAAAACCTTGTTTTTACAATAAATCAAAAAATTAACTGGGTGTGGTGGTGCATGCCTGTGTTTCCAGCTACTTGGAAGACTGAGGCGGAAGGATAGCCTGAGTCCAGGAGGTTGAGGCTGTGGTAGCCATGAGCGTGCCACTGCATTCCAGCCTGGGTGACAGAGTGAGACTCCGACTCAAAAAATAAAAAAATGAAAATAAAAATAAATTGCACACACACACACACACACACACACACACACAAAGAACTTCTACAACTCAACAACAACAACAAAAAACCAAACCACTGGATTTAAAAATGAGCAAGGACTTGAATAGACATTTCTTCAAAGAAGATATACAGCTGGCCAATAAACAAAGAAAAAAGATGTTCAGCATTACTAATCACTAGAGAAATGCAAATCAAAACCAGAATAAGATATCACTTCACACCTATTAAAACAGCCATTATTAAAATAGAGGGAGAGGCCAGCATGGTGGCTCATGCCTGTAATCCCAGCACTCTGGGAGGCTGAGGCAAAAGGACTGTCTGAGCCCAGGAGTTCGAGACCAGCTTGGGCAACATGGCAAGACCTTGTCTCTACAATAAAAATTTAAAAATTAGCCGGGTGTTTTGGAGTGCCTGTAGTCCCAGCTACTGGGGAGGCTGAGGTGGGAGATTGCCTGAGCCCAGCAGTGGACGCTGCAATAGTCATGAGCCTGCTGCTATGTTTCAACCTGGGTGACAGAGTGAGACCTCAACTGAGAGAGAGAGAGAGGGAGGGGGAGAGAGAGAGAGAGAGAGAGAGAGAGAGAGAGAGAGAGAAGGAAATAAGTGTTGGTAAAGATGTGAAGAAATTGTGCAATGCTAGTAGGAATATAGGATGGTACAACCACTATGGAAAACAGTGTGCTGGTTAAATAGAGGAATCCGGCAATTTTGGGGTATATGGCTAAAAGAATTGAAAGCACCAGGTACAGTGGCTCAGCCTGTAATCCCAGAACTTTGGGAGGCTGAGGCAAGAGGATTGCCTGAACCCACAGGTTTGAGACCAGCCTGGGCAACTTGGTGAGACCTTGTCTCTACAATAAATCAAAAAAATTAGCCAGGTGTCGTGGCGCATGCCTCTATTTCCAGCTACTTGGAAAGCTGAGGCGGAAGGATGGTCTGAGTCCAGCAGGTCGAGGCTGTGGTGGCCGTGCGTGTGCCACTGTACTCTGGCCTGGGCGACAGAGTAAGACTCCAATTCAAAAAGAAAAAGAAAGAAAACAAATGAAAAAATATATAAATTAAAAAGTGTTGGTTATATTTGTCTTTTCAATAAAAAGGGGATGTTATTCAGAGCTTAGCTCAACTTTCACCTTTTCAGAGGCGTTTCCAAACTTTTTCGTTGAAGTTGGTCCCCTTTGTATCATTCTTAGTCCCTTTTTTGTCCCCTCCATTGTACTTGTCACATTTGCAAACACCTTGTCCCTCCCTGCGGCCTGAGCTTGGGAAGGAAAGCAGGGACTGTCCCTCTCTTGTCCCCCCATGGCCTCTCCAGGGCCCAGCATAGCACACACACATGCTCACCGCTCAGGACATGTTAACAAGACAAGAATGAAGCGTGTTTGCAGGTGGAGGGGGCAACGGGAACCCCTCTCATAACAGGTGAGGGGGGTGGGAGAGGGAGAGGGGCTGGGATCAGCCTAGTCCAGTGACCCCTGATTTGGGATGTCTAAGCAGTTCACGGGCCATTGACTCTTGACAATTGGATTAAATCGTCATTTCTCAACTTCATCCCTGTTGATATTTTGGGCTAGACAATATTTGTGGTTGAGGGGGAGCTGTTCTGTGTAACGTCTTTAGCAGCATTCCTGGCCACTACCCAGCAGATGCCCGTAGCACCACCTCCACCCCCAAGTTGTGACAATCAGAAATATCTCCAGATATTGCCAAACGCCCCCTGGGTCATATTGCTCTTGGAACTGGGTCAGAAAACCAGTCCAACGCCCCAGTGGGTCTGAAATCTTTGCAGCGTGGGCTTAGCATTTCCTCAGCAGCCTCAGTTTCCTTGTCTGTAAATGAGGGAGACTGATGGCTGTTTTGCACAGGGAAAAATCTGTCTTGGGAATTTGTCGTTAGTCAGAGGCCTGCAAGTTTCGGCGACAGACTTAAGGAGTACTGCCACCTGTTGGTGAGTAGTTGGGAGTGCACCCAGGGCTCTTCCAGCCCAAGGCCATGGGGAAGCATTGCCTGCCACGAGGGACAGAGGTGGGTTGGCAGGTAAGGGACTCTCTCTAAGACTGAGTCAAGGAGGCCCCAAATAAGGCCAGTTAGGGTGTGCGGGAGTCAAGGGAGTCAGTGGGGGATGGGATATTTTCCTATCATTTTGGTCAAATGTTTAGTGATGTTTAAAAAAGTTCAGGTCAACTATCTTATTTTCCTCTTCATTTTTCTGCAGACACAAAGGTCCCTCTTCCTTAGAATCTGTCTGATTCAGGACTTGGTTATACAGTGTGCATCAGGGCAGGGACCCTGAGAGTTGGGTTGATTGCCTTGTAACAACTCCCTGTGACCAAACTGACTCCAGGCAACTCATTCCCCAAGGCCGAGCTTGGTGAAAAAGGCAGAAGGTTGGCACCGCCAGTAGCAACTCAAATTCACCATCTTTCCTTAACCCCACCACTCCTCCAGCACTTCCAGCCCCTGAGATTCACAGCTAGAAACATCACCCCCATCACTGAATCCTATTGGCTCTGTTTCCTAAGTCCAATCATCTGCTCCCCTACCCCCTACCACTGTTGCCTGCACTTTGGTTTGAGCCTCCCTCATCCCAAGACTGGGCCAGGGCAATGGCTCAGCGGGACCATTTGTCTCTGTGTGGTGTTGGCTGGGGTCATGCATGTGGCTGCACTCAGCTGGGAGCTTAGCCGGGCCTGGAATCTTCTAGATGGCTTTACTCACATGTCTGGTAGTTCAGCTGGTTGGGGAGGGATTAGAGGGACAACTGGGCCTCTCTCTCCATCAGCATATTAAACCTTTTACGTGGTGAGTCTCAAGGGTACAAGAGCAGAGAACAGAATCCGCCTGGCCTCTGAGGTCTGGACCCAGAATGCGCACTGTTCCTTCCACCACATTCTGTTGGTCAGAGCAAGCCCCAAGGGCAGCCCAGGTTTGGCAGGAGGGTGAGTAGACCCCATCTCTTTTTTAAAAAATTTGTTGCATTCATTTAATTTATTTATTTATAGACTCCACCCCTTGATGAGAGGAATGGCTGGGAGGAATTGGCCACCATCTTTGCAGACAACCTACCGTGCTCCCCTCCTTCAGGTTTGGGAAGGGTCCTTCATTAAATACTCACTTGCTCACTTCATTCATTTCTGCTTAAAAGTCACCTCCTGGCCAGGCACCATGGCTCAGCCTGTAATTCTAGCACTTTGGGAAGCCGAGGCAAGAGGATTGCCTGAGCCCGGGGGATCAAGACCAGCCTGAGCAGCTTGGTGAGACCTTGTCTCTACACTAAATCACAAAAACTAGCCAGGCGTAGTGGTGTGCGTCCATAGTTCCAGCTACTTGGAAGGCTGAGGTGGAAGGATTGCCTAAGCCCAGCAGGTCGAGGCTGTGGTGGCCTTGAGCATGCCACTGCACTCCAGCCTGGGCAGCAGAGTGAGACTCCAACTCAAAAAAAAAAAAAGATCACCTCCTTGGAGAGGTCTTCCTGACTGTCCTGAGTAGTCCCCGTCCCTGCTCTCTATGCCCCTTCGGCAGGACACTTATCAACACTCGCTATCATAGTCTATATTTATTTGCCAACTGTTAGTCTTGCCCACTGGACTGTAAGTGCCAAGAGGACACAGCCACATCTGTTTTGTTCACTGCTGAGTTCCCAACACCTGACTGAGTGCCTGGCCCATGGTAGAAGCGCAATAAATATTTGTTGAATGAATAATGTTCTTAAGAAACTTTTTTCCATAGCACCTGATCAAAGTCCATAATTACTCATTTATTTGTATGGCAATTTGTGTAAGGTCTATGTTCTCCCTTAACTAAAAGCTCCACAAGGGAAGGTACAGTGTCTGTTTCTACCCACCATTCTAATATATCCTTAGTTCTTACTGCAGTGTTTGGAATATTGTTACATGCAATTAATATTGGCTAAAAAAATGAATGCTGAGTGGGAGGGCCAGGACAGAGGCCAAAAAGTTAAGCATTCCCTTGTAGAGGCATCCCTCCTCACAACACACAGATACTGGATGTATCCTGGCAGCCCTAGATCAGACAGGGTGCTTGCATAATGTTTATCCATTCTGAAGAAATCACCGGGAGGACGAGTTGGTGAAGACATGGCTTTATTACTGCTTATGAGAGGGAACAGATGGTGGCTGGTCAGTATAAAGCTCTCTGTGCTCCAACAGACACGGGGAGAGATCACATACCCCCAGTGTGGGAAAGGGAGCATGCAGAGAAGCAGAAACAACGATGTTTACTCTCTTAGTAATTTCCTTGAGCATGTAGGTATGCATAGCTCCAAAGGCATTTTGACCAGGAATAGATGGCTTTGGCCAGGGGCCATCCTCCTGGTTGAGAAACAGTCATCAACAGGGAAGGGGGAGTGGGGCATATGTCCTGCATTTACTCCCCACTAGATCTTGGTAAAGATGGGTTGCTATGATTTTAATATTTGTCCCCTCCGAAACTCAATTTAATTACCATTGAAGCAGTATTAAGAAGTGGAACCTTTGAGAGGCGTTTAGGTGGTGTGGGTGGAACCCTCATGACCGAATTAATGCTGTTATCTTGTTATTTGAGGAGTGGGTTGGGCCCCCCTCTCTCTCCACCCTTCTGTCATGTGATGCTATTCTGCCAAAGGATAACACAGCAAGAAGGCCCTTGCTGGATGCCAGTGCCTTGCTATTGGACTTCTCAGCCTCCAGAACTGTCAGCCAATAAATTTCTGTTTATTATAAATTACCCAGCCTGTGGTATTGTTATAGCAGTACAGAGTGAACTAAGACCTGGATGTGAATAAGAATTGTCTAGGCCGGGCTCGGTGACTCAGCCTGTAATCCCAGCACTTTGGGAGGCTGAGGCGAGTGGATTGCCTGAGCCTGTGGATTTGAGACCAGTCCGGGCAACTTGGAGAGACCTCGTCTCTACAATAAATGAAAAAATTAGCCGGGTGTGGTAGTGTGTGCCTGTAGTTCTGGCTACTTGGAAGGCTGAGGCAGAAGGATCACTGGAGCCCAGCAGGACAACGCTGAGGTGGCCGTGAGCATGCCACTGCACTCCAGCCTGGGTGACAGAGTGAGACTCCAGCTCAGAAAAAAGTTGTCTGAATTGATTTTTTTAAAACCTCAGGGAGCTGGTGTTTACAGCAGCCACACCCCAAGTTTCTTTCCACAATATTATGTAAGATCACAGCTTTTCTCTGAGCCTGCAGCTCCAGGATCACTTGGGTACTTGTAAAAAATGCAGGTGCCAGCTCCACCCTAGAAGTATTAATAGAGAACTCCAGGGCGAGGCCCTGCCCTCTGCATGTCCCACCAGCCATCCAGGTGACTTCTTGCACACCACATTTTGAGTATCATTGCCTCTCCATTCCTACGCTCTAAGTTTGAACTTTCTTGGACTGGTTTTTTTCTTTCTCTTTAGATCTAGGTAGTTTTGTTTATTTCTGCAGAAAGCTTTGTAAACATGAAGCGACTCTATAATCCCTGAACATGTTAATATACCCTGAGAGGCTCATAGAGAGGTCATATGGTCCAGTCCCCTGTGGCTAGGCAGGATGACACTTAAGCCACATAAGGTAGGAAGGAAGCAAAGCAGGGTTTTCTCCCTCTTCAGATTTACTGTGTATGGAATTGGTAAGTTTGTGTTTGGGGCTTAGGGAGAGAAGGGGTGGGGGCCTGTGGTAGAGGGGGAGCCAGTAGGGGAAACCTTTAGCACAGTTAGAGGGAAGCAATTATTTCCCCAGGGGTGAGGAGGAGCTAGGGAGAGGTGAGGGAGGGATAAAAGGCCTAATCTTCTTATATAACAGTCATGGAAGAACTTGTTTTGTAACCTCAGGGCAGCAGGCTGCTAAGTTTAGATTTGAACCTGAAACTTTTGAACTTAGAGAGGCATCCAAGGCTGCTGCTGTCTCCGACTATGCTGGCTCTGATAAGATGGGCTGTGTCTGTGGCTTGGCGAGATGGTGGCATTAGAGAAGGAAGGACCTAATGCGTTTTAGGAAAGCTCTGACATTTCCATAGAGAATCCTGGTGGGCAGCCTTCCCTCTTCATCCTCCCTTAATCTCTTCTCCAGCAGGAAAGCCAAGAGTAGGTAATGGGGTGGGGATAGAGGGATGAGAAGATGGGGTGGGAACAAAGGTAGGGACACTTGGGGACTCAGTGGTCAACTTGGCTACTGATTTGTTGTCTGTTTACCTGCCACTCACCATGTCAGAAAGAAAGTTCTTCCCTCAGCTGGGCTCGGTGGCTCAGCCTGTAATCCCACACTTTGGGAGGGCGAGGTGAGTGGATTGCCTGAGCCTGCGGGTTTGAGACCCGCCTGGGCAACTTGGCGAGACCTCATCTCTACAATAAATCAAAAATTAGCCGGGTGTGGTAGCACGCGCCTGTAGTTCCAGCTACTTGGAAAGATCGCCGGAGCCCAGCAGGTCAAGGCTGTGGTG
>CAUYQG010012915.1:0-11962 GCA_963574415.1 Tarsius wallacei | reverse complement strand
TTGGAGTCTCACTCTGTCACCCAGACTGCTGGAGTGCAGTGGCCGCTCCCAGCCACTGCAGCCTCGATCTGCTGGGCTCTGGCGATCCCTCCGCCTCAGCCCTCCAAGTAGCTGGAACTACAGGCACGTGCTACCACACCCGGCTAATTTTTTGATTTATTGTAGAGAAGAGGTCTCACCAAGTTGCCCAGGTGGGTCTCGAACCCGCGGACACAGGCAATCCACTCACCTCAGCCTCCCAAGTCACGGGATTACAGGCTAAGCCACCGAACCTGGCTTGTTTTGTTTTTTTTTTAAGTCATGGTCCTCAAAATTCTTTTAGTCTCTTTCTACTGCCCAGTTCCAAAGCCACTTCCATATTCTTGGGTTTTGTTACAGCAACACTCTCCTTTGAGGCTCCACAATCTATATTAGTTTTCTGTTTGTTGCCATAACAAATTACTGCAAACTTAGTGACTTAAAACAACACAACTTTATTATCTTACAGGTCTGTAGGTCAGAAGTCTGACACAGGTCTCCCTGGGCTGAAATCAAGGTGTTGACTGGGCTAATCCCTCCTAGAAGCTTTAGGGAAGGATCCATTTCCCTGCCTTTTCCAGCTTCTAGAGGCTACCTGAGTTCCTGGGCTGTTACCTCCTTCCTCCATCTTCAGAACCAACAACATGGATTGAGTTCTTCTATCGCATCATGTTGAGCCTGCTTCTTTTATCACATTTCTTCTTGATTCCCTCCTTTTGCTAGCCTCTTCCACTTTTAAAGACTTTTGTGATTTCACTGAGCCCATCTAAATAATTCAGGGTAGTCTCTTTATCGTAAGGTCAGCTTGTTAGCAACCTTAATTTCACCTGCAACTTGTATTCCTCTTTGCTATAAAAGGTAACATAGTCACATTCACAGGTTCTAGGGATTAGAACGTGAACATCTTTTGGGGGGAGATAATACTGCCTACCACAACTCTTTAATGTGTGGGTGTGTGTTTCATTAATTGAAAGACACTCTCGCAGTACAACCATCACAATTAAAAAATTATCGTTGACCCAGTGTTACTATCCAAACTGCAGTTCCCATTCAGATTTTGCCACTTGTCCCATTAATGTCCTTTACAGGTCCAGGATCAGACCTAGGATTAGATATTAAATTTCGTGGTCATGTCTCTTTAATCTCTTTCAATATGGAACAGTTTCTAAGTCTTTCCTTCTCTTTCATGACCTTGACGTTTTTAGAATGTTCTTCAGTTTGGATTTGCCTGATGTTTTCTTGTGATCTATGCATTTTTTGGCAGAAATACCTCTGAAGTGATGCTACAGTGCATTGTATCAGGAGGTACATGATGATAATTTATTCCATTACTGGTGATGCTAGCTTTTATCAGTGGTTAAGATGTGTCTACTAGGTTTCTCCACTGTAGTTACTGAATAAGGATGTTGTATTTATTAACTAATATATTTTGTGGGAGATACTTTGAAACTCTAAATATTCTATTTCTCATCAGACATTTACTCACCAGTATCTATTGGTGGTACTTGCCTAAATCAGTTATTACTATGGTGGTTGCCAAACTGTAATGTTTCTAATTCCATAGACCTTTTAGATCTATGTATTACGATAGGGTAAAGCCTACTTTCTTTATCAGCACAGACTCAAGAATTTTATTTTGCCCAAAGGGTTGTACTCTGTTATTATTTACCTTGATGTTCAAATTGTCTCAGACTTGGACAGTAGGAGTTCTTCAAAATGACTTCTGTGAAATCAATATCTGGGTGTTGGTTGTGCTCATGGCTATCAGGATGTCATTGCTTCTAGGTCCTCTCCATAGCTAGAGGTAGGATATATATGTATGCAGTCTCTTATATATGTACATACCACAACATACATATATAATAAGTATATACATTCATACATCTCTGCTTATCTTGTCTTCAGAAGTGACTTGATAGCTGTTTTTGCTGGTGTCTTTGAAAAAAAGTCCCTGTAAATCTTTTTTTTTTTTTTCTTAAGCTAACCCAGCAAAACATCTTGAGCTCTGCTACTCCCTTTACTTGGGTTCCTGCCAGGGAGGCTGGCCATTTTTTAACCACCTCCACAAATACCACAACCCTTCAATTATTTTTCTAAGCCAGATTCCAGGAATAATCTTTATTGTAGAAACTGGACAATCTACTAAAACAGAAGAAGGCTAATACGTGATCTCAATTCTTGCTACTTAATGGGGAACTTTTTAAAAAAGAGATAAAAGGTTTAGGGGCGAACTATAGTAATAAAGAACTTCCCAAATTATTTTGAATCTATCTATAGATACATGTATATATGTAATACATGTTTATATTTTTTTGAGTTAGAGTCTTACTCTGTTACCCAAGCTGGAGTGCAATGGCACGATCACAGCTCATTGTAGTCTCAACCTCCTGGGTTCAAACAATCCTCCAGCATCAGTCTCCTGACTGGCTGGAACTAAGGCGTATACCACTAAACACAGTTAAGTTTTTTACTTTTTGTAGAGACGAGGTCTTGCTCTGTTGCTCAGGCTGGTCTTGAACTCCTGGGCTCAAGCACTCCTCTTGC
Source organism: Tarsius wallacei (assembly GCA_963574415.1). Classification (NCBI taxonomy): domain Eukaryota; kingdom Metazoa; phylum Chordata; class Mammalia; order Primates; family Tarsiidae; genus Tarsius; species Tarsius wallacei. The sequence continues at coordinate 9,400 of CAUYQG010012915.1, read as the reverse complement.
TTCAGCCTCCCAAAATGCTGGGATTACAGGCGTGAGCCATTGCTCTCGGCCTGAATCAGTATTTAAAACCCTGTCCTTTCTTCATAGGTCATATAAAGAATGATAGTAGGTTGGTGAGGTGAGTCTTTCATTACTTTGTTTGCTTTTCTAGTTATGTAACTCCAGACATACTTGTGGATAAAAAGAAGCAGCAGAGAAAATTTGGGCTGTTTTCAGAGTGACATGTTAGGGAAAGATATCAGAGAGAATCTGAAATCATATCTTAAATTACCGTCTTTTAGAAGAGGCCTGGAAGTAAGTGATTAGTTATATTAAACATCTTTTTCATGCCCTTATTGGCCATTTGCAATCTTCTTTGGAGAAAAGCTTTTACTTTCTTGATGGCATTGTTTGCAGTACAATTGTTAGATCACATGCTGAAATTCTTATATTTTATACCTCTAGTTTTCCTTTGATTAACATTCTAACAAAGTCAAAAACAGAAATAAAATTAATACAGTTTATGTCCATAGGTTTTTTTTTTACAATGTGCTTGGTACTCTCAGGAGTTTGAAACGCAGCAATAAATAAGACATACTTTTTATTCAAAAGGATCTCAACATTTTCTGAAAAAAAATTATCTAAGAGAAATCCTACTGGCTCCTAGTGATCACTTTTTCTGTGAGTGAATTAAAACGATTTAAACAATTTTGATTTTCTATAGTAGACTCTTATCTTATGTTTGAATAGGGAATGGTGAGGGTGACTTGCCTCTGCTCCATGATGTCCGGAGTCTCAGCTGGAAAACAGACTGGGGCTGAAATCATCTGAAGATCCAGTCATTCATATGTCTTGGGTTGATTCTGACTGTTGATGGGGGCATTCATTTTTCTCCACATGGGCCTTTCCACATGATCTCTCTGCATAGGCCACTTTGGGCTTCCTCATAGCATGAAGGAGGAAGGGAAATTTGTGAGTCATGCAGCATCTCTTCTGCTACATTCTGTTTCTTGAGGCAACCAATCATGAAGTCCTGTCCAGGTTCAAGGATGGGGCTAAATATTTGCCTGATGAGAAATGAAAAGATGGCCAGACGTGGTGGCTCACACTTGTAATCCTAGCACTTTAGGAGGCCTGGGTGGAAGGATTGTTTGAACTCAGGAGTTTGAGACCAGCCTGGGCAACATAGAAAGACCCCATCTCTATTTTTAAAAATTAAATTTAAAAAGAATTATTTTTAGAAAAAGAAATGAAAGGATTTTGAAATGTTATGAGGGACTGGAAATAATGTTGATATTATTTTTGGAAAATAAGCTCTCTTACCTACTCAGTACTAGGCTAACCAGGCTATGATTTTAACCATTTTTGAAAACGAGGGCACCATTTGAATTCAACAGTTTTACATCACATCACTTCCATTTTCCATACCAGTATTTCTGAAAGATTACCAGAGCAGTGCATATATTTCTTCTGTTAGCTCTTTCAGTCATGAGATTTAATTAATCTGGGCCAGGAGCCCTAAGTGCATTTGGAATTTTAAGCAGTGTGTTACAATTTCCTTGCCTCTGTAGGGTTTTAGTCTTTCAAATCAATATTCTGTCTTTTTCATTCTGATAATTGCTCTCTTTGACAAATAGTTATACAATCTGTTTCAGACTCTATCATCAATTAGCATGAAATTGTTCATACCAGTTAGGAGACTTTCTTTCCCAGAATACAACCTAAAAGCTCTTTTTTGTTGTCCTTGAGATTTTTGCAAGCCTTGGCTCATTCTGGGTTTTAGTCTCCTGATTTTTCACCAAATTATGCCATTGTTCTCTGTACTTGATTGTGTGGCTCTTCTACCTTTTATATTTCTCTTGTGAGTTAATCATGGTGGTATCTAGCCAGTATTTTTGTTTTCTTTGGGCATTACCCCTTTCTTACTCACGTAATCATTTTTATTATGGAGAACTTTTCAACCTCCTTATAGTTGTTTCTCTTTAGAGTGCTGAGTATGTGGTCCCATTACGCTCAGTAGTCCTTGTCTAAGCTAATATTCCAAGTTGAATGTTAACTTTCCCTAAAGACTCCTGTTCTTTTTATTTTACCCACCAGTTCTTGAGCCTGATAACTAGGTCTAGAATAACAGTGTTGGTTATCCTACTATGGAAACACTTTGACAAATTGATGATTCATTATTTAAAAAGGAGTTTGATGACAAAGTATTTCAGAACTACTGTGTATTAAGAAATATATACTACATCCAGGAAATCGGGCATAAAAATTTCAGGTGGGTGATTTATTAGGGAATAAGGACATCGGGATATTTTGGGACATAACACTAAGGGAAAATTCAAGGATGACCATGTACCATATGAAACTGAATAAATAAAACTCGCTTAGGTTTTCTTCCACTTCAGTGTTACGACTGGAGAAACAGAAGGACCCAGGTGGTTGTATTCGAGTGATTACTTTCTTCTCTTTTTTTCCCCTCTTGCTGTCATTCCCAATGATATGATTACTTTCTAATTGTACCAACTTTATTTATTTATTTATTTATTTTTTGAGTTGGAGTCTCACTCTGTCACCCAGACTGGAGTATAGTGGCCGCTCCTGCTGGGCTCTGGCGATCCTTCCACCTCAGCCTTCCAAGTAGCTGGAACTACAGGCACGCGCTACCACGCCCGGCTAATTTTTTGATTTATTGTAGAGATGAGGTCTTGCCAAGTTGCCCAGGCAGGTCTCGAACCTGGGGGCTCAGGCAGTCCACTCATCTCAGCCTCCCAAAGCACGGGGTTATAGGTTGAGCCACTGAGCCCAGCTTGTACCAACTTTATTAGTGTCTTCGACCCATGTGTCTTTTCATGAAAGGAATTTTGAGTTTTGAGGTAGGAATATTTTCTCTTTTCAGCTCTGACAGTGATCCAGTCTGGTAAAAGGGAGGGATACTTCTCCATAAATGTTTTCTTATTTTCAGATTAGAAAATGGAAGCACAGGAATGTGAAAGCTGTTTTGTTTTTAAAAATAGTGCCTGTTTCAGAATTCGTTCATATTCTCCAAGATGTACTCTGTACTATGGTATCATCTTTTCATTTATAAAATTGTCTCTGTGTGTTTCTTTGCAGTTGGTCTCTTCCCATGTCGATGTCCATTTGCCACCGTGGCACCGGTATTGCCATGAGTGCAGGTATGTGCATGTTCTTTTTATTTTTTCTTTATTTTAAAGATGTGGGTTACAATTCCGGGCTAGGTATACAAAGGTTCATTATGCAGGTACCCTTGTTGATGAGGTGTGCCCCTCCCTCCCCTGGCAGTTTCCCACTACTGCCAATCCCTTTCTTACAGTATTATAATTGTTCAAGGTCTGCTTATGAGTGAGAACCTATGGTACTCTGTTCTTTGTTTCTGTGATAGACTGTAAATCCATCCAAGTTGCTTTGAAGTCCATATATTTGTCCTTCTTTATGGCTGCATAATATTCCATGGTGTATATGTACCTGGGTGTGTGTTCTCTTTTTTTTTTAACTTTTTTTTTTTGTGTGTGTGTTGGAGTCTCACTCTGTCACCCAGACTGGAGTGCAGTGGCTGCTCCCGGCCACCGCAGCCTTGACCTGCTGGACTCCGGCAATCCTTCTGCCTCAGCCTTCCAAGTAGCTGGAACTGTAGGCACGCACTACCACCGCCAGCTAATTTTTGATTTATTGTAGAGATGAGGTCTCACCAAGTTGCCCAGGCGGGTCTCGAACCCACGGGCTCAGGCAGTCCACTCATCTCAGCCTCCCAAAGCGTGGGATTACAGGCTGTGCCACCGAGCCCGACTTTTTTTTTAACTTTTAATTTTTTTGTTTTAAAGATGTGGGGTACAATTTAGGGTTAGGTATACAGATGTTCATTATGCAGGTACCTGCGTGTGTTCCTTTATACACAAACACTCATATGCTTCTTTGAAGAACTTTGCTGTTTCTGTGACTCTGGGCACTGCAACTTTTGCAACTCAGCGACTTGATTTAGAGGAAATGATGTGATGAGTCTCTTAAGTTTATTGTTTATTCTTTTAACAATTATGAGTTTGCACTATGCCTAGGTTCTTTTTTATTTTTTTCTTTTTTTCTTGAATCAGGGTCTCACTCTGTTGCCCAGGCTCGAGTATAATGGCATGATCACAGCTCACTGCAACCTCAGCCTCCTGGGCTCAGGTGATCTTTCTGCTTCAGTCTCCCGAGTAGCTAGGACTACAGGTGTGCGCCACCACGTGGACCTGGCTGATTTTTTAATTATTTTGTAGATATGGTTTCACTACATTGCCCAGGCTGGTCCCAAACTCCTGGGCTCAAGTGATCCACCCACCTTAGCCTCCTAAAGTGCTGGGATTACAGGCTTATTCCCCTGTGCCTGGCATCAGGTTCTTTACTGTGCAAATTTTTAACTCATTCCCTAGCACTTCCTGATGTTATACTTATTGAAATTATAGAGAGCAGAGATAGAAATATTATAGATATGAGCTGGCTGATTATTGACAGAACACAGTCTGAGATCATCATTAATCTTACTCTTTCAGAAACTCAGTTTTAGCACCCATTCTTGTCAACTAGAATTGATCAAGCCCCCAAAGCCTAACTCACTAACCAATCTCACAAAATCTTGGTTTACAGACCAGAATGTGTGTTTGTTCATTTATATAATAAGAAATACAGCTGCAGAGTGAACTGTATACTGGTCTTAGATAATTAGTACACTCTTTTTAGGTAGGAAGGTTTAATTACATGGAGTGCAGATTATGATCAGGTTTCTGGGATCTGATATATCTTTTCACAGTAGGAATATACTTTATAGGATGATCAGCTAGATTAAAAATGTTCTCTGATTGGGCGTGGTGGGTCACATCTGTAATCCTAGCACTTTGCTTGAGTTCATGGGTTCGAGACCAGCCTGGGCAACTTGGCGAGACCTTGTCTCTACAATAAATCAAAAAATCAGTCAGGCATGGTGGCGCGTACCTGTGTTTCCAGCCATTTGAAAGACTGAGGTAGAAGGATTGTTTGATCCCAGAAGGTCGAGGCTACAGTGGCCATGAGCATGCTACTGCTCTCCAGCCTGGGCAAAAGAGTGAGTCTCCGACTCAAAAAAAATTTTTTTTCTCTGGCTAGTGCTGGAGACATAGACATATTTTTGTTTTTTAGCTGTCCTTTATCTAGCCTTAGAGCATATGTTGCTCTCCTACTCCCACCAAAAACGAAAACTACATTACATACTCTCAAAGCATTCTGATTTTTCCTTTCATAACTCTCATCACAGTTATCATTTACTTGTTCATTGTCATTCTTCCCTACTTGATTGTATATAGAATGCAGAGATAATTCAATAAATATTTGCTGAGTGCAAATGAATACCACTTTCTTTTTCTGTTAACACATTTTATATATTTGAGTCCACAATTTCTGTTTAATTTGTAGTTATATTTTCAGACCCAGGAGGTATCTTATTTTGCTCCCCTGCATACTGACTATAACTGCCTAACTCGTATTGTGTTTTAACACTGATACTTCTGTATTACGTGATTACTAGTTAGGCTGAAAACTACTCAGTTCCTTGGAACAAGAAAAGGTTATCAGACATTAGAGTGCTGCATAGGTAAATCTGAGTTTGTTCTCTGTCAGTCCTCTTGAGACACCAGGGCAACTTGTATTTCCTCCTGTCTCAAAGGGATCTAGCTCTTACCTATCCATAGAAGGAGCAGATACAAACTAAGTGTAGAGGAGTGGTTTCTAAAAGAAACGCTTGAATGAGCTGGTATCACATATTCAACAGGATTTCTCTTCCAAGTTGATGGTCTTGTGCCCTTTGCTGGCAAAGGAGAATGAGCTTTATTATGACTTTGAACAGTGTATAACTCTCCACTGTGCATACAAACTCTTTCTTCCTGTGGATAGTTTTTAACCTCATCCTAGAGATAAGAGAAAATATCTTGTCTAGAATCTGTATGAGGTCATATACCTGAGAGACAGAAGCCCCACTGTTTTATCTTATGTAAAACTCTGTCTGAGCCCCTCTGTCTTCTCTTTTGATACTTTAGTCTGGGAGCAAAGCCCAAGTTTTAGTCATCACCTCAGGCATCATTACCAGCTTGCCAGGAGATGGTCCATTTGTACAGAGTGGAACAGATGGCAGCTTTCAGGTCCTAGCATGTAGTGTGCTGTTTCTCTAGTCATTTGGTGCCAGATAGAGCTGTCAAGGTGGGAAAGGGACTATCTCTTGACTTTTGCTTTAGTGAAGTGGTGGTGTTATTGGAAAAGTGCTCTTCTTCCTGTTTATCTTAATCCCCTTCAGGGCCCCTCCTAGGTTTCTGTACACTATGTTTTTACTGAAGTGGTCATCAGCAGGGCTAGTGGCTCTAGTGTAGGGATCCTGTATTTAGGAGCTGCTGCTGAGACACTGTCAAGAATTATCTGAAGCTAAACCTCTGCTATTCGCAATCAGAGTTACAGATATAGATAATAGACACATGCATATATACACGTACTTACACACACACACACATACACACACACATATAGTTTTGTTTATAAGGCTAGAACTCCTATCTAAGATTGGATGATGTCATTTCTTTCAGTTGATAAAGAGAAAGGAATTCAGGTATAAGGATGACTGGTGTTCTTAGGAATCTGTGTGTAGTTCCTGGTTTTTAACTTACTTGAACTGCAGTGTAGGGTGAATTTCAAGAGTAGGCCATTCTAACTGTAGTTTATAATTATTTTTATTTCTGCCTACTTAGAGTAGGAAATTTTTAGATTGATTGAGAAATTTCTAGATTGACATCTTCTACTCAGTTTGGTGATATTGATGAACAGATTTAATTCTAAAAGCCACTAGAAGAATAAAAGTTCATTAGGTAGGCTATCGTTTCCCTTATTATCTCAGTGCCTTTGTCACCTCTGAATGAAAAAAAGGATATTGACTCTTTTATAGACTGTAATGATAAAAAATGTGTTTGTATTCATGGCTAAAGTTGAATATTTTTTACAACTATATTTAATAATTAATTGTCTTTCTACGTTTACACCTTTGAATGGCCTTATATTCATCAGCTTGTTTCTATTTTTCCCTTCAAAACTGGAGGGGAACCAGTTTTTTTTTTTTTTTTTTGCCAGGTGGATGACTTAGGCAAATTATCTACTTTCTAAACCTCAGTTTATTCCTTATAAAATGGGCATATTAATAATGCCTATCTTAAGTTGGTGGGATTTCAAGAAACTTTATACTTTGGATGTTGACTTATGGAAACAAGGATGAGAAGCATGATATATTTAACAGCAGAAGTCTTTTAGAATATGATGTGCACTGGACCAAATGACAAGAGAAATTGGGTCATTTGGCTTGAAATGAAATCAGTTCCAACAACTGTGATCTTTGCCTTCTTGTGACCCTCCTCCTATTCATTTTCACACAACAGCAAGAAAAGTCTTTTGAAAATAAATGGAGTCATGCCACTCCCTTCCTTAGACTCTTCCATGACTGTATTTGCCTTAAAACTTAGATTAAAATTCAGATATCCATCATGGCCTTTGCCCTGCCAGATCTAGTCCTTGCCTAGCTCATTCCTGCCATTCCTTCCTTGGTCTTTGACTTCCTTGGAACAGGCAAAACTTTACCACTGAGAGCCATTGCATGTTTTGTTCCCTTAGTGTGAGCGCCCACTCTGATCCCTTGCTGCACTGTGAACGGTTAGTTCTTTCTTATTCTTTAGATCTCAACAAAATTGTTAACTCAAAGAGTGCTTTGCTTACCACCTTTTTAAAAAAAATTTTTTTAATCTTGAATTTTTTTTGAGTCAGAGCCTCACTCTGCCACCCAGGCTGGAGTGCAGTGGCATGCTCATGGCTACCACAGCCTCTACCTGCTGGGCTCAGGTGATACTTCTGCCTCAGCCTTCCAAGTAGCTGGAACTACAGGTGTGTGCCACTACGTCCAGCTAATTATTTATTTATTGTAGAGATGCAGTCTTGCCAAGTTGCCCAGGCTGGTCTCAAACCCCTGGACCCAGGAAATTCTCTCACCTCTGCCTCCCAAAGTGCTGGGATTGCAGGTGGTTTACCACCATATTTAAGGTAGTCACGTCCTTGTTAATTTTCTATTTCATAGCACTCTTCCTTCATCGTTATTATTGCACTGGTTGTTTCTTTTATTACACAATTTATAATTATTTTGTTTGCTAACTTTTTGTAAATTTGCTAACTTTTTGTAAATTTGTGTCTTTTATTAGACTGTAAACTCGTCAGGGAGTGGACACTGCACCTATTTTACTTACCATTCATACCCTCTAGCACTTCAATAGGTGCTTAGAAAATCTTATTTTTTTCTTGAGTTGGGGTTTCACTCTGTCATCACCTGGGCTGGAGTGCAGGGGCACGACCATGGCTAATTTTTTGATTTTTTTTTTTTTCTTCGTGGAGACGAGGTCTTGCTATGTTGCTCAGGCTGGTCCTAACCCTGGGCTCAAGCCATCTTCCCACCTCTGTCTTCCAAAGTGCTGGGATTACAGGTGTGAGCCACCACGCCTGGTAGTTATAGATTCTTAAATATGACCTATTATACTTTAAGAATCCTGGTCATTCCAGACTGAGGCAGTATAGAGAAAGTGAAAAAAGTACAGACTTTGGAATTAAGCAGATCTGAATTCATTTTCCAACTCTGTCACTAATTGAAACCTTGGACAAATTATTTCACCCCTCAGGCCTCCTTTTTTTTTTTATGTACAGTTTTTAGGTATCAATTATACCCAATAAAGCTAAAAAAAAAATCAAGATAACTTAAGTGTGTTAGAGACATAGGAACAGAATGTGGTTGAAATTAAGTAAGGCAAAAATTTGGTTGATGGCAGTATTCTATTTCAGGGTACAAACTGGCAAGTCTGTGGGTCATATTTGGTTAACAGATATACTTGGTTTCAGTGTACTATGATTAAAAAAAAAAGAGAATTTGAATGCCTTTAGGTGGAAATGTATACCTCCCCTCCCCAACAGTTCTCTGTGATCCTTGCCAATCTGTATTGCCTTAATCTCCTTATATGCTGCTTAATTCACACATCTGTGTGACTCCTATAGGTATTTGGGTTTGACCTGCCTTTTGGGAGGAGCAAAGGGTGGGGTGGCTGATGGTGACAGTGAGAGAGGATCCGGTAGTCAGAAATGTAGAAAAGGAAAAAAGTGAAAGCCAAGGAACTGGATGTTGAGCTGTTTACTCGAGAAACACTGAACCCGAGGGCACAAATTATCCAATCAATGGAGAAGTATATTCTTTTTTTTTTTTTTTTTTTTTTTGAGTTGGAGTCTCACTCTGTCGCCCAGACTGGAGTGCAGTGGCCGCTCCCGGCCACCGCAGCCTCGACCCACTGGGCTCTGGCGATCCTTCCGCCTCAGCCTTCCAAGTAGCTGGAACTAC
>CAUYQG010012913.1:0-23354 GCA_963574415.1 Tarsius wallacei | reverse complement strand
ACTATTATAAACCCTGCAAGTGTCCAGAGTCTACAGGTAATCTTCCCGCCCAGACCCTGACTTTTCCCCCACTTTTTTGTCTAGTAACCAGAATCCAATCCACTAACTTGTAAAAGTAGGCATTTTCTTCTCAATTTGTCTTTTTATTTATTTTTTTTTTTTGAGTTGGAGTCCCACTCTGTCGCCCAGGCTCGACCTGTAGGGCTCAGTTGATCCTTCAGCCTCAGCCTTCCAAGTAGCTGGAACCACAGGTGTGAGCTACCACACCCGGCTAAATTTTTGATTTATTGTAGAGATGAGGTCTTGCCAAGTTGCCCAGGCTGGTCTTGAATCTGTGGGCCTCCCAAAGTGCTAGGGTTATAGGCATGAGCTACCACACCCGGTCTCAATTTACTTTTAAATATGAGTGCTTTTGTCTCCCTTGTGAAGCAAATGGTAACAGTTTATGTAATAACTGGACTGTCTCTTTTGTGACACAGTGGATGCCATGAACCATATTTTGCCCTTGGTTATGTTTGTCAAAGGGAGGCAGGATCTGCTATGTGGGCAGCATCAGGTCTAGACACTGCCTTTCTATTGCCAACATTGTGTTTCCTTTCATATATTTACAGTGTTTGAAAAAATTTTCTCTACTTCCTCCAATCAAGGTTAAGAGACAAGAATCCAAATGAAAGAAGAGGATGGACAGTAACAGAATATTACTCTAGATTGAACTCACTCATTGAAAAACAAAAACCAGAGCATTTAATCCTACTATATAAACTAACAACTAAGAATTGTACCTAAATTCATGTAGCAGCATTTAAAATTAGGATGGATGGGCCCTGGTGAGTATGGTGGTGTTGAGTTTAGGATTTGATTTAATGACTAAATAACTACTTCCATTTTCTGAAACCTAAAATCATAAGCAACTAAGTATGTGAAGAACATAAAAACACATGAAATAGATAAAAATTCTCAGTAGCACTCACTTTCAGTCCTAAAGATAAAATCTGATTTAGAGAGAACAGAGGTTGAGCGAACTCCACAGGATACCAAGACGTCACTGGAAGAATTATGTCAGCCAGTTAAAATACGGGTAGATTGCACAACTAACAAGAGAGGCCATCATGCTTTGTTCCTCAAATCAGTAAACAAATCCAGTAAAGGATAGAACAAGTCAGCATCAAATAGTCCATCCCCGATCCATCTATCCCAACACTGGGTGCCTACCAGAGGCCAAGACAAATGAGCTAAAAGTCATCAAAAAAGAAAAAAAACCAAGCAGCTCCTGGCAAAAGATTTCCCAGCAAAATAGGAAAGAATAGTCAGAGAAAGTTCTGTTCAAAGGCAGCCAGGGCTGAGAATCATTGGCCTATCTGCAACCCCTGAATCAAAGTAAACAAGTGAATAGAAGCATGTACACAGTGACTGATGTTTCTGTGGCATCCTTGTGCAGCCAAGTCTACTAACTTGCACAGCCTTCATATTTATATATTTAGTTTAATCAAATTATGTCTCTTTGGCTAGTTTATAAATGTACCGTTGGCAGAATAAAAGAAATCATATCTTTTGTTTTTTTCTTTATGTTTTATTTTCTTTAATCCTCTCCATGAAGCAATTAGGACTTCCAACCTTAGGGCTGAATTGCAGCAATACCAAAAAAGTCAAGAAACAATTCCATTAAGTAAATGCCAGTTTTATAGATGATAAAACTTATGTTCAAAAGCATATTCAGTGTCGCACAATGACAACTTCAGCAAAAAAAGGTAAAAAAAGTAATAAAAAAAAAAAGTAGGAAGTTTGGCAGCATCTTTGGCCTTTATCTCTCTTTGGTCTACCTACCACATTCTACGGAAGCCCAGTGAGGACTGTGACTGTGGGCACTTCCTTTGGTCTCATATATCCAGCACTTAGCATGATGCTTGATGCAAAAAAGAATGTTCTGTTAAAATTGGCCAAATAAGAATATTATACTAACATTTCAGAGCACTGTGAGATTAGATTTATTCTGAATCAAAAGTTCCTATATGAACCCAAATCTATGCAGGGGTAGGTATTTATATCTTAGGATATAAAATGAGTTACTAGGTTTTGTTGTGGCTGCTGCTGTTTTTTATTGTTGCTGTTTTTGTTTTTGTTTTAGCATTTGGTGAATGCTCCTTATGGAAAGAACATTGATTATAAAATTGAAAGCAGTTTTTATACTTTGAATTCAGAGTGACCTGGATCCAAAGTTCAATTCTGACACTCACCAGCCTGAGTTAGTCATTAAATTCATTGGCCTACAGTTGTCTGCTCTGCAAAGTAGGTATAATAATACCTGCTTCAACAGAGTTGTGGGAAAGAGTAGGAATATTATTTATAAAGTGTTTGCCATTGGCAATTGCTCAATAAATGGCAATCAAGTGTCACGAAATAATTTTCTTAACAATAGCATTAATGATTTAATCCCATCAACCCTTACCGACCCAGCCACACTCAGCTATTGCTATTCCGCCTCCAGTTGGCAAACTCAGTCCTAACAGCAAAGCTGAGACTATTATAAACCCTGTAAGTGTCCAGAGTCTACAGGTAATCTTCCTGCCCTGAGCCTGGTATGTAATGTGCCCCTGCTGAGCCTTGAGCCCCGCAAATGGCAATCTGTCTCTAATGCTAGCCATCTCTGTTCAGTTTGTGTAACTTGGCTTTTGACAAACTTTTAAAATTGCACTTTCTAGGACAATCTTTCTCCTAGGATCCACCCATTTTATTATGGTCGAACACTCTCCTAGTTATTTCTGTCCCCCTCTCTATGCCAATAGCCATAGTCTATCCAATAACACAGACTGGTCCAAACCACAGCGGCAAACCTAACATCAAAACTACCCAGAAGCTCACATGCTGCCCCCTACCCAGTTATTAGACCAAATGCCAGCCCATTTGGCCTGATTTGAGCAGAATTCCCCACTGCGAAGCAGGATATGAAGTGCTGACACACATTCCAAGCTGGAATCAACTTGAAGAAAAGGCTTGTAGACTGGAGAGAGAGGGAAGACTAGGAATTATGATTGCAGATTGCTGCATCACAGCCCCACGCGTTCATTCCCTGCTTTCTCCTTTCCCTGTTGTTCCAAAGGGCCCAGCCTGTAGATGATAACAAAACTGTGGCAAAGTCTTCAAAACATACACCCACAGCCATGAAAATAGTTAAACACAGCCATAACTATTTCCTACATTTCTAAAAAAATCCAGTTCATATCAAAATCAAGGTCAACAACATCAGACTGTCCTGACTTTGTAGTTCTGGCACAGGGTTTTAGCAAACTATTGCTTGTATTTAATTTCACGCGGTGGGGCTGACATAAGTTAGTAAAAATTTAAACCCTTTCCTGATTGAGCAGAATGTTAATGCTCGTCTAAAAGAGCATGTTGACACATCTGGCTTTCTAGGCTACAGAGTGAAGAAAAAGAACTATTGTCCTAGGCCTCCAGTTGACATTTTTTCTTCTGCAAATCTAGGGTGAGCACACTTTTTCATTTCTTTTCTTTTTTTAATGTAGAGACAGAGGTCTCACTGTATTGCTAAAGCTAGCCTCGAACTCCTGGCCCTAAGTGGTCTTCCTACCTTGGCTTCCCAAATTGCTGGGATTACAGGCATGAGCCACAGCACTTGCCTAGCAAACTTTCTCCGTAAGATACCAGATAGTAGCCGGGCTCGGTGGCTTAGCCTGTAATCTCAGCACTTTGGGAGGCCGAGGCGAGTGGATTGCCTGAGCCCACAGGCTCGAGATCAGCCCGGGCAACTTGGTGAGACCTCATCTCTACAATAAACCAAAAATTAGTCGGGCATGGTAGCATGTGCCTGAAGTCCTGGCTACTTGGAAGACTGAGGTGGAAGGATCACCAGAGCCCAGCAGGTCAAGGTTAGGATGGTCATCAGTGTGCCACTGCCCTCCAGCCTGGGTGATGGAGAGAGACTCCAACTAAAAAAAAAAAAGATACCAGATAGTAATTTTTTTTTTTTTTAGTTGGAATCTCACTCCATCACCCAGGCTGGAAGGCTGTGGCACGTTCCCGGCCACCACAGCCTCGACCTGCTGGGCTCAGGCCATCCTTCCCCCTCAGCCTTCCAAGTAGCTGGAACTACAGGCACGCGCCACCATGCCCGGCTAATTTTTTGATTTATTGTAGAGATGTGGTCTCGCCAAGTTGCCCAGGCTGATCTCGAACCCGTAGGCTCAGGCAATCCTTTCACCTCAGCCTCCCAAAGTGCTGGGATCATAGGCATGAGCCACCACACTCGGCCCCAGATAGTAAATATTTTAAGCTTTGAAGTCTACATGTAGTTTCTGTTCTTTTCCTTCCTTTTCTTCTTCTGTTTTGTCTAAAACCCTTTAAACATGTAAAAACCATTTTTAGCACCTAGTCCCACAGGCTGTAGTTTGTTGACCTTCTCCCAAGCCAACAACTCACAAATATCTGAGTAATGTTCTTCAAACCAACAATAACCCATAACCCATTTATTTCATGTGGAATATTCCGCTCACTGGTAAAATCTCAGTTATTCCTGGGTAAGCTTCCTGCTGGCACTTACAACTGCTAAGTTATTGTCTAAGCCTACACTTAAGCTCATTCAAATTATTCATTGAGTATATACTTAAGATTTGTGCATTTTATGATATGAAAATTATATATCAATTTTTAAAAGTTTAAAAACATTAGTAGATACTTGCTTATTTAATCTCTGTGTCTGTCTTGCTTACCTTTCTATTTCCAGAACAATACTCAGCATAGATTCGTTGTGTGTAATAATAGAAAGAAGAGAGAGAGAGAGGAGGATGGTGGTGGTGGAGGGAGAAAGAAATGATTAAACACAGTAATCCAGGGCTATTAACTAAGATGGGTCATCATTGAATGACCAAGTCAGGTGTGGTGGCTCACGCCTGTAATCCCAGCACTTTGGGAGGCCAAGACAGGTGGTTTGCTTCAGCCTGGGAGTTGGAAACCAGCCTGGACAACATAGTGAAACCTTGTTTCTACAAAAAAAAATCAAAAAAATTAGCCAGGCATGGTGGTGCACCTATAGTCCTAGCTACTCAGGATTGTCTAGTACTATTTTAATATGCATAATAGCTCTATGAGGTTCTATATACTTTTAGGTGCTTCAGAGTTGTATGCAAAAGACACTTGTTTACAAAATTTAGGAGTCAAGGGAAGAAGGGTAACCCACTCCCCTGTGTAGAGAATTAGAAGTTTGTAGGGGCCAGGCATGGTGGCTCATGTCTGTAATCTCCAGGACTTTGGGAGGCTGAGACAGGAAGATTGCTTGAGGCCAGGAGGCCAGGAGTTTGAGACCAGCCTGAAGAACATAGAAAGACCCCATCTCTACAAAAAAATTAATATTTTAAAAGAAATTTGTGGGACTAAGTGATTAAGCAGATCTGGAAATCACAGAGTTAATAACAAAGCTGTACAAATCGGATTTAGTGTATTTTATTAAGGTCATCAAAAAGTATACAGTAAGCCTCCTGGCTGAAACTGCCAGTCATTATGTAACCTCAGGCAAGCTGCAACAGTAACCCCAAAACTGTGTGAGATGATGAAATTTGCTCCTTTGTGGATAAGTGCCTGTCAATTCCAGGAAGTTCCAGAATCAAGTGTAAAAATGTTTATGATAATCAAAGTTATGCTCTATTGAGACTAGAGAATATGTGAAAATTTAGTGTTTTCTGTGTTGAGAATGTTGAGGAGACTTAAGCTTATTGGAACAATCAATCTTCTAATTACAATTTGAATATGTAATTGAGTACTCAATGTAGACGTTAATTTTGGTTGAAATCATTTACGTTGGAGAATAGCTTTGAAACATTTAAGGTAATTTTGATGCAATAAAGTAAGTTCTAATATGGAGACAAAGTGTAACATAACTAAAATTTTGACAAAATATCCCAAATTATTCTGCTAATTTGGAGCTTCTTTGTGCCACAGAAATTTAGCTATACACGTTGAAACTTTGACTAATCAGCATAACATACACTGCCTTATAGAAATATATACTGCCTCCAATTCTCCTGCACTTAAATGTAGGGACTCTTAACAAACACTCCACCTGACATCACTTGATAATAAGAACTGAATACATATCATATCTATAAACAGTTTTGAGAACTTTTTTCCTATCCTAAAAATATTGTTTTAGTGTACTAAGATAATGCTATCAGCTTTGAGTTACTTTCTAGCAGTGGTTGTTTTAAAGGGATAATGTAATGGGTGTGAGTATGTCCTATAATTACAGAAGATTATGGTACTCATAAATTAAAAAAAAAATTAAAGTACATGAGTGAACAGAGAAATCGATCAATTAGTAACAGAGGAAAAAATAGATGTTAGACAGATTTAATTAAAGTCTTTACACCACCATTTTGACTGTGCTTTCCCTTCCTGTAATTTAGGGTTTCTGAACGACAAAATAAATGAGGCAACTATTTTTGGACACTGGGCACCAGGCAGCACAGGACTAAGCTCCTTGAGAGAAGGGAAGCCCATGAAGGGAGTAGCACATTCCCCCAGCTTTTTGCCTCAGGAAACCTTCCAAGCAGTAGAGGCCAAGAAGTAGCGGCCAACCAGGGCACAGCAGTCTCCCTGAGCTGAAGAGACAGAGACTGAAAGTTCAAGACTGCCAAAGGTCTGGAATTTGCAGGGCATGGTACCAGAGAGCGCTGCAAAGGCGAGTTCCTAGAAGTGTGAGTGGGAGTTCGCTGCAGCTCCTTGGCTGAGGGCAGGGTTGAGCAAGTACAGGGCAAAACTCCACAAGGCCCAGCAAAGGGAGGCTGCTGCAGTGTCGGCTGCTGAATGGAGTTTGCAGGGATAGCTCAGCACTGGGAGGCTTTGGAGTTTCTGCCCAGCCAGAGTGGGAGAACTAGCTGGCACTTTGAATACTTCCTGTGAGCGTAGGAAGGCCATGGGATAGGAGGAAGGATTATGCCCTCAAATGTAGGAGCATTCTCTAGAGCGGAGGTTGGCAAAATTTGTCTTACAAATTTTGTAAAACCAGATAGTAAATATTTTAGGCTTGTGAGTAATATGATCTCTTTCACAACCACTCAATTCTCTCATTGAGTAGCATATGAAAACAGCCACAGACAGCATAAATGAGCATAGTTGTGTTTCTGTGAAGCTTTATTTATAGACCCTCAGGGTGACCTAAATACTAGAATTAACCAACAAGGGCATAAAAATAGCCATTATAATTATGTTTAAGTACTCAACAGAAAAGATAAATATAGCCAATAGGTGGGAAGTCTCAGCATAAGAATAGAAATTATAAAAAAAAGCCGGGCTCGGTGGCTCAGCCTGTAATCCCGTGCCTTGGGAGGCTGAGGTGAGTGGATTGCCTGAACCCGCGGGTTCAAGACCCGCCTGGGCAACTTGGCGAGACCTCATCTCTACAATAAATTAAAAAATTAGCCGGATGTGGTAGCGCGCACCTGTGGTTCCAGCTACTTGGAAGGCTGAGGCGGAAGGATCGCCAGAGCCCAGCAGGTCGAGGTTGCAGTGGCCAGGAGCAGCCACTGCACTCCAGTCTGGGTGACAGAGTGAGACTCCAACTCAAAAAAAAAAAAAAGAAATTATAAAAAAATAACCAAATGGAAATTCTGTAAACAAAAAATACATTATCTGAAACAAAATATTCATTAGATAAGCTTAACAGCAGACTAGGCAGGGATTGCATAAGAAAAATCAGTGAGCTTGAAGACAAATCAAAAGAAATCATCTTCACTGATCTGAATGTTGGTACCCTTCCAAAAGTTTTGTGTTGAAATCTAATCTCTCACATGATGGTTTTAAGAGATAAGACCTATGAGAGGTGATTAGGTCATGAGAGCTCTTCCTTCATTCACAAGCTAGAAGTCATTGTCTATGAGGAATGAGGCCCTCACCAGATACCAAATCTGCTGGCACCTTGATCCTGGGCATTCCAGCCTTCAGAACTGTGAGCATTAAATTTCCATTCCAAAGTATTTTGTTATAGTAAAGGAGCCTGGATAGACTAAGACATCATCCAATCTGAAGAACAAGAGAAAAATTGTTAATAATTAGAGTCTTGGGGACCTATGTGACAATACCAAATGCTTTAACATACATGTAATAGGAGTGCCAGAAGAGAAAAGAAAGAAAACAGAGCAGGAAAAAAACTTGGAGTAAAGGATAAAATTTTTCCAAATTTAATTTTTTAAAAGTCAATTTACAGCTCCAAGAAGCTCTGGGAAGTCCATGTAAGGTAAACACTAAAAAAAATACCTAGATATCTTGTAGCCAAAAATACAGAAAAATCAAAGATGAAGAAGAGAATCTTAACAGAAGCCAAAGGAAAAGATACACTATATTCAGGGGAACTATTATACAAAATCAAGCTGACATGTTAGCAAAAGCACAATGGTAATAAAAAGTCAAGAAATAAACCTTCAAAGTTCCGCAAAAAAAAAAGAATAAAATCAACTCAAAATTCCATATTTGGAAAAATTATCATTGAAAAAGGAGAATAAAATAAGGAAAGAATGTTGTCTGCGGACCTGTACTCTTAGAAATGCTAAAGATTCAGGCTGAGGAAAGATAAAACCTAATGAAATCTCAGATTTATAAGAAGAAATGAAGAACATAAAAAATGGTATATATATGAACATAATAAAAAGACTATTATTTTTTTCTCTTGGTGTCTTTAAAAGATAACTGTTTAAAAGAACAGAGTACCACATGTTCTCACTCATAAGCGGACCCTGAACATTTACCAAAATACCGTAAGAAAGGGATTG
Organism: Tarsius wallacei; assembly: GCA_963574415.1. Taxonomy (NCBI): domain Eukaryota; kingdom Metazoa; phylum Chordata; class Mammalia; order Primates; family Tarsiidae; genus Tarsius; species Tarsius wallacei. The sequence goes on along the minus strand of CAUYQG010012913.1, from coordinate 14,580 downwards.
GCAGTAGTGTGATACTGCAGGCGTGGGGGTGAGGGGGACACAACATCAATAAGGGTAACTGATCTCAAACCAGGCAAAGTGGGGATCAAAGAGAGGCCCAAATTTTACCTGTATGATGACCACTTATATACTTAATCCTGAATTATACCCCACATCTTTAAAATGAAGAAAAGAAATATACTAATTTAAAAAAACAAAAAAAGATAAAGACCTACTTAAGTCATAAATTGTTATGTTTAGATCTATTAAACTTTTTCTTACTTTCATTTCAGCAAAATCACTCTGTTTTTATGGTCAAGATTTTCGCATAATACGTTTTGTTGAACACAGTGCTCTAAAGAATTAAAAATAAAACAATTATATCCAAAATACACAAAATTTGAATATATTTGATGAAAAAAGCAAATTAAATGTAAAAGCATTGAAATTATTTTTCAGTTTCTCTATGAAGTTATTTTTTAAATTTTTAAATTATCTATAAAAACTAAAAGGCAAATTATAAATGATAATAAATATCAAAATTTTTAAAAAGCTATTTAAATAAAGTGAAAAAAATAAATGAAAGCTAACTGTTTAAAGCAAGAGTGGTAACATTGTAGTATGGGGCTTATAAAGTCCACAGAAGTAAACTATATGACAGCTGGCAGCCGAGCACAAATAATGGAGTAAAAAAGATTTATACTTTTGTCTTACATGAAATCCAGCAATGTAAATTTCTAAGACTATGATTAAAAAATAGAAAAAATTTTAAAAAATTAAAAACAGTCAGTTAAGGCTGGGCGCGGTGGCTCAGCCTGTAATTCAAGCACTTTGGGAGGCCGAGGCGAGAGGATTGCCTGAGCCTGGGGATTCGAGATCTGCCTGGGCAACTTGATGAGATCTGGTCTCTACAATAAATCAGAAAACTAGCTGGGTGTGGTGGCATGCATCTGGAGTTCCAGCTACTTGGAAGGCTGAGGCGGAAGGATTGCCTGAGCCCAGCAGGTTGAGGCTGCGGTGGCCGGGAGCGTGCCACTGCACTCCAGCCTGGGTGACAGGAGTGAGACTCCAACTCAAAAAACAAAACAACAACAACAAAATTCAGTTAAACCAAAAAAAAAAAAAGCAGGAAAGGAATAACAAGAACAAAGAGCACATGTGACAAATAGAAAATAAATACAAATTGATAAAACTTAATTCGCCATATCAATAACTACATAAAATATCAATGGGTTATACACTCCTTAAAAGGCAGATTGCCAGAGTGGATTAAAAAGGGCAATACTACACCACATGCTATCCATAAGGGATGCAATTTAAATACAAAGACACAAATATGCTGAAGGAAAAAGATCTATCATGCAAATAGTAAATTAAGAAAGTTGTTTTGACTGCAGTAATAGCAGTCAAAGTGGACTTCAAGACAAAGAGGTATTTTGTAATGATAAAAGAATTAATTAGTCAAGACTTTATCCTAAATGTGAATGCCTCTAATGACTTTCATTAAAAATTTTTCTTTTCTTCTTCAGATTGGATGGTGTCTTAATCTGTTCAGGCTCCTATATATAATAAAATACTTTAGGTAATTTATAAGGAATGGAAAGCAGCAAAATGTATGAGGTAAAAACTGCCAAAATAAAGGGAGAAGCAGACAAATCCCCAATAGTAATTGGTACCTTTAACTCTCTTTCAGCAATTGATAAAACAAGCAGAAAAAAAATCAGTCTGACCAACGCCCATCAAATGACTACCATACCTGTTATCCTTTCTCTTTGAGTCACCCAATGTAGCCCAATATACTCAGAAAGGATTGGAAAAATTAAAATAATTCAATACACTTTTTCCAACATAAATTTTTATAAAATACTGTTGTTGTTGTTTTTTATTACAGCCTTATTTTCATAAAAAGAGCAGAGCTGCTAATTTAGCTCTTTCAATATGTGGAGAGTGTTAGGAACTGAACTGTGTTCCCCCAAAGTTCATATGTTGAAGTCCTCACCCCCCATTACCTCAGAATGTGACTGTATTTGGAGATAGGGCCTTTACAGAGGTGATTAAGTTAAAATGAGGTGATTAGGGTGGGTCCCTAATCTAAGCTGGCTAGAGTCCCTACAAGAAGAGAAAATACAACAATACCAGGATATGTGCTCCCAGAGAAAAAGCCACGTGAGGAAGGACACAAAAAGAGGGTAGCCATCTGTAAGTCAGGGAGAGAGGCCTCAGAAGAAACCAAACCTGCAAACACTTTGATCTTGGATTTCTAGTCTCCAGAACTGTGAGAAACATGTTTCTGTTTTTTCAGTCACCCAGCCTGTGGGACTTGGTCAGGCAGCCCTAGCAAAACAATACAGAGAGCCAGTGGTTGTTGCCAACTCAACTTGCCAAATCAGACATTTTGTCAGAAAAAAAATCTGACTTTGTCTATCATTTTTAACTGACTCGTTAATTCATGTCCTCAAGCCAACCATCTCTGTATTCTAATCCTACAGATTAGACTAACAGACATCAGCTTCTCAGAACCCTGGTGACACAGGAGCTGTCTCCTTAGTCCCTCCTTCCGGCAGCTGCTCTGTTCTCACTGGACACTCTGCAGGAGAAATGCATTCTTCGACAGTAGAAGCAGATGAAGAAGAGAGTCCATTCAATGAGAATTGTCTTATGCCCACAGCTCCGACACTGTATGGGAAATTAGAACATTTGAATACGTGCTGGAAGACTTATGTTTAATGGTACTTCATTAACAGAAATACATGGGAAAAGCACTTGGCATGGTTACAGTGCCTTGACTAAAGAAGGCTTCTTTGACACTAAGTTTTCAAACTGTCCCTTGGTTGGTGACCAAGAAGGTTTTATGCCCCAGGACAATACACTATAGTGAGATTCAAAGTGAACCATTGGTATGACTTTTTTAAAAATGCAAAGGACAATTGAGAAAGAGAAAATAAGAAAGGATGACATAATACTGATACATTGACCCTAGTGTGTACAGCTGACCCAGGTCACAGAGGGTCAAATGCAGAGAGGAGATACTCATAGACTTTTGGTGAAAGTGATGTATCTAATCCAACAGCCACATTGTATAAAAGTGGAAGCTAGCGGCCAGAGAAACTAAGTTGCTAAGCAGAGCCACTCAGCCATTAGCAGAATTGAGCCTAGACCCAGGTCCCTAAACACCCAGTGCCCGCTTTATAGTACCAAAAATGTGACAGGGAAAGTCAATGATGTGACAATCTTGTGTTATAAAAAGTAGTCAAACACAGCTTTGTGCAGTGACTCACACCTGTAATCCCAGTACTTTGGGAAACTGAGGGGTAAGGATTGCTTGAGCCCAAGAGTTCGAGACCAGCCTGGGCAACATAGCAAGACCTTGCCTCTATAAAAAAATAAAAATAAAATATTAGCCAGGCGTGGTGGCATGAGCCTGTAGTCCCAGCTACTTGGAAGAGTGCAGTGAACCATGATGGTGCCACTGCTCTCCGGCCTGGGCAACAGAGTGAGACTCCTACTCAAAACAAACAAACAAAAAAGATAGCCAAACACAATTTTCTCTGACACTGGCTTGACTCCAGGAATGAAAATACTCATCAAATGAGCCAGGAACTAAATTTTAATGAATGACAATAATCTGATTCTATTGTGAAGCATTTTAATATGACGGGATAAAGATGTACTAATAATGCTGTAGAAAAGAAACAGTCATTTAGTCAATGCTTTCCTTCATCTGTGAATGGGAGGCTAGGTCTGAGGCTGAAAATAAGAAAGTCCAATAAAGTAATGAATTGATTACAGATCCTTGTTGATGTCACAGAGTAGTATCTACAGAAGTATTGACCGAGAAGAGATCCCAGCTAGGGACTGGGCAGGGGAAGAAGATCAAAGCTGGCCTCGCCTGACTAGGCATCTCAAGCCCTAAACATTTCAAAGACACATGCAGATTGATGGTGCTTAAAATGCACAGAGGCGATCAGGCCAAACTGCAGATCAAGGAGTCAGAGCTGGCATAAACTTCTGGAAAAGTGGAGGCAGGGATGCAGCCCAGATTAGACAGACCAGGCCTAACAATCCTGCCTAGATAAAGGTAATTTAGAAAATATCTTTCTCGAGATTCAGCAACTTAGTCTAAAACATGCCCCACCTGTTATCATGAATCCTGAGGTCTTTATAAATGACTTTTTATGAAGGCAATTATTTGTTTATATAGTCATGGATGTGAGGTTTCAAAACAGCAATTTAAAATGTATTTAGTGCTTTGGATGTAAATACATTTTAAGGTGTTTTTACTTCCCTTTCACAGAAATGTTGAGTGGTTAGGTAACATGTGAAGCACTCAGAATCAAATAAGTCTTTTTTTTTTTTTTTGAGTCGGGGTCTCACTCTGTCACCCATGCTGGAGCGCACTGGTGCAAAGCTCATCGCAGCCTCAAGCTCCTGGGCTGAAGCAGTGCTCCAGTCTCAGTCTTCTGAGTAGCTGGGACTACAGGCATGTACCACCATGTCTGGCTAGTTTTTAAAACTTTTTTGTAGAGATGAGGTCCCATTATGTTGCCTAGACTTATCTTGAACTCCTGGTCTCAAACAATACTTCTGCCTCAATCTCCCAAAGTGCTGGGGTTACAGGTGTGAGCCACCAAGCCTGGCCCAAATGAGTCTCTTCAGGTCATCATCTGAAGTAGATGGGGTCAGGGATTATTGTTTATTGTGGGGACTACTGCATATAGTTGTACAAGCATATCTTATGGTGGGTCCCTCCAAAGAAAAGCTTCGGATAATCAGTTGCTCCACCCTTTGGGAGCCTTTGACAACCCTACTGAAATGTGTCTCAGAACCCTTATGGGCAGGGAGGCTGGAGGGGACAGAGCATTTGTCCACTGATCTCTCTCTCCCATTTGTCAAGGGTTCCCTCATAATCATTAGTGACTCCCTCCTCCCGTATCTTTCCCTCCCCCATCCCCTACACTTCAGTCTTGCACATGTGTGAAAGTCAAGGTTCCCGTGGGTGTTTCCATGGAGGAATTACAAAAGTCACAAAACAAAGTGAGAGGCCTAGGGTGGTGGGTGAAGCACTATTTGGTGGCACCTGTGTGAGGCTGGTTATTGCCTACATAGAATGGATCACTGCAGCTGTGACTGGAATGAGCGGCGAGGCCAAGAGGAATTGAAGTGATATGATGTGTCCACTACCCAAGGACCTGCAGTCAAGGCTAGCAGAGCTGACTTCATCCACATGCTCTGTTCTCCTTGTCATGTACCCCAGTACAGGATATGTCCATTTAGAGGAAGCGGCTTGCTTCTCTCATTTATATAACAGTGCTTGACAGGCTGGCAAAAGCCCTGGTTTTCCTTAACAGGTGTTGACTATTGGGTTAGTTTGCTTTTGTTTTTGTTTTGAGACGAGATCTCTGTCACCCAGACTGGAGGCTCACTACAGCCTCAAACTCTGATACTCAAGCAATCCTTCCACTTCAGCCTCCCCAGTAGCTTGGGCTACAGAACATGTCATCATATCTGGCTTTTTTTTTTTTTTTTTTTGTAGAAACAGGGTCTTGTCATGTTGCCCATGCTGGTCCTGAATTCCTGGGCTCAAGCATTCCTGCTGCCTCGGCCTCCCAAAGTGCTCGATTTCAGGTGTGAGCCACTGTGCCCAGCCTAGAATCTGAGTTCTAGTGTTCAGAAATCCAAAACAACATCTAAAATACTCAACTCAAGATTTTTAAAGAAATAAGGCAATTGGTTGGAATGACTGAATGACACCCTATGAGATTTGTAGCATGTATTCTCCATAAATATGTACACCTAAAGGTTATAGACTATGTTTTTATATCACTGAATTATTTTCCATACAATTCTTAGTGAGGTGAAGGAACTAGCTTGGGCCCAGTTGGGTTTCTTTACATGATTCATGACATGTTTACTCCCCTCTGTCAATTACAGCTCTTGCTTTGGGATCCTTAGGCGTGATTTTAGAAAGTTGGTTTTGCCTATTAGCTTGTTCACATGCATTCTTTGAAGACTGAGTTTTTAATCAGCTGATTAGGATGAAAGGCTTTGTCCGTTATTGGCTGCAAAATCCTAGTTGTGCGTGTAAAGTGCTGAGCTCTGTCACTGCATCGTGTGGGAGCTGGAGTCATGGTGTCCTTTCTGCAGATCATCACTTTGCACACTGTGACTAAGCGTGTGTGTGGTGTTAAACCTACTTTAGTTGTTAAGAGTCACTTCCTGTTTGGAATGAAAGCTGGAAATAAATTCCCTGCCGACTGTGTTACTAAACTTTCTTTTCTCCTTTTTGCTTTCCGCCCTCATGCCAACAGTTGCCTAGGAATTGGGACAAGCCTCTTTCCTCACCCAGCATTGTGTGAGTTGCCACAGATGTCCAAAGGGATAGAGATAGTCATAGTTGGAACCAGAACTAGAATCTAGACTTTTCTGGTTACATATAAGATGCCTTTAAACTATGCCTCTTGATTATAGTAATTATTATTGAGATACTTCATAATTCCAATTTTCCAAGAGTTTTAAATTTAAAAGATTATTTTCTTCAGACTATTTTTTAAAAATCTAATATTAAAAAAAAAAAAACCTTGCCTTACTCAATGATGTGTAATCTCAGCTATTCAGAAGGCTGAGGTGGAAAGACCGTTTGAGCCCAAGAGTTTGAGACCAGCCTGGGCAACATAATGAGATCCTGTCTCAAAAAATGAAAAACTAACCAAAACAATAAATCATAATCACGGTTTTAAAAGTGCAGAAACTGAGAGGAAAACTAGCACTTACTGAGCATCTATTTACTGTTTGACAGACCCATTGTTCATACTTTTATCTTTTTCATCCTCACTATGCTGGAAGGTATTTATTATTAAGTAGGAGTTCTTTTCTACACTTTACAGAAGAGAAAGGCTGAAAGAAGTTGAATAATTAAAGCACAGAGTAGAGTCAGGAATTCTATTCACGTTTTGCTAACTCAGAAGATTATGTTATTTCCAATACATGTTACCTTCTGAGGTGATGTGCCCATGTTCAAATACCTAGTAATGAAGGCAACACTTGATATTGTCATATTTCTTTGTTATTCACCCAACAAGAGCACATATGTTACCGCATCCCATAGTAGGGATACCAGATTTAAACATGAGTCCATGATTCCAAGTGGTTTCCACTTTGCCACTTAGAAAATCGGACTGACTAGCAAAATTTCACTCAAAATCTGGCTTTTATGGGAAGGGTGTATGTTGTGAAGGTGTGGGGAATACGATGTTGGTTAATAGTTACAAACATACAGTTACATAGAATGTATAAGTTCTAAGAATAGGGTGACTATACTTAGCAACAACGTATTGTTTATTCCAAAATAGCTAAAAGAGAGGACAGGAAATGTTCCCAACACATATAACTGATAAATACTTGAGGAAATGTGTACCCTGAAAATCCTGACCTGGTCATTACACATCGTATGCAAGTAACAAAACATCACATGTACCCCATCAATATGTACAAATATTATGTATCAATAAAAAATTGAGCTTGTAAATATAGTTCTTTCTTTTTTATTTATTTTTATTTTAAAGATGTGGGGTACAATTCAAGGTTAGGTATACAAATGTTCATTATGCATGTACCCTTGTTGTTTCAATATAAACAATTTTTACAAAGCTATCAGGGTTGGTATCACTATAGCAAGTTACAAACTTTCTTCACATAACTCTTAAATAATTTTATTTCTTAACAGATGTGCAGTGGGAATATTTATTACCAAATTTTGAAAACCAATTTTAAAAGTGATTTTTTTAAACGCTGAAAAATATCAGGGATTATAAGAAATCCACTCTTCCCAACCCCATGCAAAATGGAACTTAGAATTACAAATGCCCAATATTTAAGTTTATGCCAACTCTGACCCCTTGACTTGCAGGTTTGGCCTGCTTACCTCTGTCCCATTTTAAATTAATTGACAGCAAGAAAATGTCACAAAGATGAAATTGAGTGATGCAACAATTATCTTATCTCCCCCATTCCCTCTGCTGTGGAGTATTTGTTCTCATTATTTATTGTTTTCTCATTTGAGGAACTATTGAAAGAGAATGAAATCTGTAATTATAATAGCCAGTAGACATCTCCAGGATGTAATAAGTTGGGCAGAGAAGTGGATCAGAAATCTTCTCTCTTTTACAACTTTCTCAATTACTTCTGGTTACATTCATTTATTAATTTATCCATTCAAAATATTTAAGTGCCTATCATATAAAGCTCCCTATAGCAGCTTATGGGGTGACAAACATGCAGTTCTAAATGCTGAGAAGCCCCCAGAAGAGGGGGAGTTGACAGATATGTGGACCTTCTGCCCCCTCCCGTATGCAAAGGCAGGGCAGACAGGAAAGAGGGCAGGCCCCACCTGAGAGAAGGGAGCACCCAGCCAGCTAAGAGCATTGACAGCTGCTAAGCAAAGCACTTGAAGAAAAAGATGCCAATAACCAAAGAAACTCATAAATAATTTTATTACTTAACAGATGTGCAGTGGGATAGAGGTGTTCTAAATTAAGACTATAATAAGAGTTCCATAATAGCCAAACTTCACACATGACTTTTCCAGGTATAGATTAAATCCTTTAAGTAATAGAACAGTAACAGATCCGAGTAGTTGTTTTTATTCTCCTCCGTGCAAATTCTATTAGCTTATAATACATCAAGATTTGAACATGAAAATATCTTTGTATCTCTTCCATACTAAAAAACAAAACAAAACAAAAAAGTATCTTAACATCTTACTCCCTTCTAGAATTCATTATCTTTCTCATTTCACTCACAACTAAGCCACTTTGAAGAGCAGTCTAGAGTTCCTCACTTCCTGTTCACTCTTAACCTCACTGTGACCATATTGTGTCATCCATAACATTCAGTGTACACTTTCTAAGGTACAGTAACCATGTTTCACTTGGCTTCTGGAATACCAGTTGCCCAGCTTGTCCTCCTGCTGTTTCTTTTCATTCTTTCGTGGGCTCCTCTTTCTTGGTCTGTTTTCATGATGCTATTCCCAGTGTCCTGTCCTGAAGCTTCGCTTCTCTCACTGTACACAGTCTCACCAGGTGAACTCCTCATAAGTGTTACTTTACCTGCCATCCATTTGCTAATAACTTGTCATCTTCCCTGAGCCTTGACCTGTCTTCTGAATTCCAGAGGTGGTTAGCCTGGGATTGTCCCAAAGGCAGAGTATGAGACAAAGGTGTGCCTGTAGTCAGTTTGTTTAGGGAAAGGACTCTGAGGATTAGAAGTGGGGACTTGGAGGGAGAGCCAGTCCATGAATACATCAAGCTAATCACTGCTGCAGGCAACTGGGATCTCTGAGGATCTTTGTAAACGCAACTAAGAATTGTCTTTCTGAAGGCTGGTGGAGGGAAGGAAGAATGGATGGGCAGTGGATGGAGGTGATAGATGGACAGATAAACAGAGATAGATAGACAGACAGACAGAGAGACAAACAGACAGACAGGGGCCGGGATGATGGCTCATGCCGACAATTCCAACACTTTGGGAGGTCAAGGCAGGAGAATTGCTTGAGCCCAGGAGTTCAAGACCAGTCTAGGCAACATAGCGAGACCTTGTCTCTAAAAATTGCTTACTTACTTACTTAATTAATTTAAAAGACAGAAAGATAGACAGATAGATTCATATTATACCCTGGACCCCATCCACCAGGTCAGATTGCCCCCTGGAGTGTTATTTTCTTGCACTTTCGGTTTGTGCATCTGTCACCATGTCTCGGTGGCTTCCTGAGGACATCCCACATGGCAAGAACAGAGATGTAACAGTACAACAAGAGACACGCAGCACAGCTGAGGTGAAGCACTACCAGGTTACACCTGTACCCGTGGTGGCTGATGCCAAGCAAAGCATAAGAATTGTTCCATACACCTACCACCCACAAACACATATTTATATCATCCATGCACAGTCTTGTTCCAGCCTTCATATATCTCTCTCTCAAGTTGCACCCCCATCTTCTGTGGTTCTACTGACTGCTACATAGTACCAAACACACATTTTTAAATATTTGAATATAAGAAGAATATATAGAGAAGAAATTCCCCCAACCCATCTTTTCCCTCAATCCAGAATATTAGTAATATTTACACATAGAGATTTTCAAAAGTGATTCTTTTTATTTTTTTCTTGAACAAAAAGAAAAAAAAAGACTCTCAACAATGAGGAGTCACCAAACAGTAGCAACTGTGATCTTTTAATTTACAAAATTATAATTTTGCAGTGTACACTAGACAGTTTGAGGGTGAAAAATATCAAGCAAACATGGGGATACAAAATTCCGGTAGACTGGAAAAATGTTTTTCAAGAATGTGTGAGAAATTAGAAAACAGACATTTGAGGCCGGGGTTGGTGGCTCAGCCTGTAATCTCAGCACTTTGGGAGGCCGAGGTGAGAGGATTGCCTGAGCCCACGGGTTCAAGACCTACCTGGGCAACTTGGCAAGACCTCGTCTCTACAATAAATAAATAAATAATTAGCCGGGTGTGGGAGCGCATGCCTGTAGTTCCAGCTACTTGGAAGACTGAGGCAGAAGGATCACCGGAGCCCAGCGGGTCGAGGCTGTGGTGGCTGGGAGTGTGCCACGGCACTCCAGTCTGGGCGACAGAGTGAGACTCCAACTCAAAAAAAAAAAGAAAACAGACATTTGAGTATATTTGTTCTAGGCAATTCAAAGCTAAAATTATAAAGAGAGGAAAAAGCATTCTGTGTTACTTACACGATTACTGTAAGCTGCACAGTATATATAAGAGCTCTAGAAAATAAGTGGAGAAATTATTAAGCTCGGGAAATTACTACAGATGTGACTGGCTAATATTTTAAACGAGGTTTCACATACACCCACTCACATTCCCATGCCATCTGGCCCTTTTAGATGAAGTCATTCAGGACATTTTTCTTTATAGCTTCAGGACAGGTACTGCCTGACAAAGTGAAAATTACAATGACCAAGTGTTCGGCATTTTGGTTGCAAAAGGCTGGGCCTTGGCCTCAAAACATAGATGATTTGGGAGTATGGGATTCCTGAAATGGAGATAGAGCATGCTGGAGAGGAGACATGTGATCAGAACTTGAGAACTGAGAGGTTCTGTCCTGTCCAATATGGTAGCTGCCGGCTCCCTGTGGTCCCAGCACTTGAAAATGACCAGCCCAGGCTGAGGTGGCCGAAAGTGTAAATTACACATCAGATTTCAAAGACTTAGTAAGGAAATAAAATGTAAAATATCTCATTAATTTTTATATAATTATATGATTGAAGTGATAATCATTTGGATACACTAGGTTAAATAAAAAATATTATTAAAACGAATTTCACGACAGCGTTGGTCACTGCTCAGACTGGATTCTGCTCGCTCGAAGCCTCTCTCCACTCCTCTCTGCGACCATGTCTGACAAACCTGATATGGCTGAGACCAAGAAATTCGATAAGTCAAAATTGAAGAAGACAGAAATGCAAGAGAAAAATTCACTGCCTTCCAAAGACAAGACAGAACAGGAGAAGCAAGCAGGCAAATCGTAATTAGGTAAGAGCCGCCAGTATGCACTGTACATTCCACAAGCATTACCTTCTTATCTTACTTCTTTTAGCTGTTTAACTTTGTAAGATGGAAAGAGGTTGGATCAAGTTTAGATGACTGTGCTGCCCCTTTTCATATCAAAGAACTACTGAAAACAAAACTGTGTCTGCCTCTCCCATTTGCCCGTCTGGCTGGCAGGGAAGGAAAAGAGTTTGCATGTGGGTGAAGGAAGAAGTTGGGTGGGACTACAGTGAAATCTAGAGTAAATCAAGCTGGCCCAAGGTGTCCTGCAGGCTGCAAAATGCAATTTAATCAGAGGGCCATTTTTTTGTTCCAATGATATTAATTATTGGAATGCGCAATGTTTTAAATATGCAAATAAAAAGTTATAAAACCAAAAAAAAATCAACAAAAAAGTTTTTAAAAACCTGAAAAACAAAACAAAATGAATTTCATTTGTTTCTTTTTAATTTTTTGGCATGGCTACCAAAACATTTAAAACAGCCATATTCACAGAATCTAAATACATCAAAGAGAGAAAATATTTTAAAACAAGAAAGTAATAAATGTGGAAGAAGAAATGCCAATTCCAATTACCATAGTAAAAACATTATCTAAAATAATATAACTAGATTGAAGAACAGATCAAATAATTTCATAAGTGAGATGTTCAGATTAACTTGTCCCAAGAAATAAATAAGTTGAAAACAACTCTAATATTTAATTAAATTCAATGCAACAACTATTTAGTGAGGGCTATAGGTGCCAGAGACTGTGGTAGTTGCTTGGAGCTTTAAAGTCTAGCAAATGCTCTGTGGTTCTGAGGGAGGATGGGGGTGGGCCAGAGTACAATGGTTTCCAGAGTACAGTGAAGTAAGCTGGCTCCTGAAAGAATGACTGCAGTTAGTTGAGTCAATTAGAGGAGGGAGTGGGGAACAGTGCTCCAGACAGAAGGAACTACACATTTAAATGCTCAGAGGTGGAAGGATCGCCGGAGCCCAGCAGGTCGAGGTTGCGGTGGCCAGGAGCGGCCACTGCACTCCAGTCTGGGTGACAGAGTGAGACTCCAACTCAAAAAATAAAAAATAAAAAATAAATTAAAAAAGTAAATGCTCAGAGGTGAAGAGAACACTGATGAAGAACAAAAGAAATCAGATTGGCTAGTAATGAAGAAATAAGGTTAAAGAGTTAGGCACATTATGGAATTCCCCTAATTCAAATCATGAACTGACCATGTGCACGTGCAGTGGCTCACACTTGTAATCCCAGCACTTTGGGAGGCCAAGGCAGGAGGAATGCTTGAGGTCAGGTATTCAATACCAGCCTGGGCAGCATAGCGAGACCCCATCTCTACAAAAAATAAAAAAAATTAGCCAGTTGTGATGGCATGTACCTGTAGTTCTAGCTACTGAAAAGACTGAGGTGGGAGGATTGCTTGAGCCCAGGTGTTTGAGCATGCAGTGAGCTATGATCATGCTGATGCACTCCAGCCTGAGTGACAGAGCAAGATCAAATAAATGATGAACTGTATGGGTGTTTATACAAAAGGAAGCGGAAAGTCATTAACATAAGGAAAGTCCACAGCCAGCTTTGCTTTCCAAGAAGGTATTTCTGATGGCTGTATGGAAAATAGAGGACAAGGGGACCAGGTATAAAGCTGTTTCCCAATCTAGGCAAAAGAAGATGACAGCCTTTGGGGGTGTGTAATGGTAGTGCAGCTGTGTGGATGAAGACTAAACTGAATTTATTCAAGAGCTATTAAGAGGGTAGAACAGACATGACTAGGAAATTAACTGAGGAAGGCAACAGAGGACAGGGGGAGTCAAAGATGATTGATGCCTGGGTTCTTTCCTGGGTAACCAGGTAGATGGCAGTGCCAGGCACTGCACTGGGACATAGAAAGAGCTGGAGGATGAGGGTAGCAGAAAACAGGATGGGGTGGGGAGGAAAAAAAGACTCAGCCTTCCGTTTGGGGCATATTGAGATGGAGGCAGGTACCTGAGAAGATTGCCCAGGAAGAGTACGGAGAGTTAGAACAGAAGAAGACCCAGAACAAAACCTGAAGGAATTCCAATATTTAAAAATGGAGAGACACAAAGAGCCTTCAAAGGAGACTGCACAGTGGTCAGAGCAGTAGGAAGAAAACCAGAAGACAGTGGTATAGCAGAAGCTGAAGGAGGAACATTCTTCAAAGAGGGATTGATCAACAGTGTCATATGCTAAGAGGTTTAAATAGAAATTGAGAAGTATCCATTGGATTTAGCAATACAGGGTTCTTTGTGACCCTCGTGAGAAGCCTTTTCTTGGCATGGTAGAGCAGAAACCAGATTGCAATGGGCTTTGAATTGACAGGCGAGAGAGAGACAGCATAGAGACAACTGCTGCATTCACTGGGTTTATAGCCATGGACTGTAACTGAGGCCTCCCAGAATAACCCTGGAAGCTATTGCATAGAGGGAATGAGTGGCTGAGTGATGAGTGGATGATGAGTATAACTCAGAATGGTAATTTTTAAGTTTAAAAAGTAGCCTGAGCCGGGCTCGGTGGCTCAGCCTGTAATCCCGCGCCTTTGGGAGGCTGAGGTGAGTGGATTGCCTGAGCCCGCGGGTTCGAGACCCTCCTGGGCAAGCGAGACCTCATCTCTACAATAAATCAAAAAATCAGCCGGGCGTGGTAGCGTGCGCCTGTAGTTCCAGCTACTTGGAAGGCTGAGGCAGAAGGATCACTGGAGCCAGCAGGTCGAGGCTGCGGTGGCCGGGAGCGGCCACTGCACTCCAGTCTGGGCGACAGAGTGAGACTCCAACTCAAAAAAAAACACACACACACAAAAAAAAATAAAATTAAAAAATAAATAAATAAATAAATAAATAAGTTGAAGTTTTTTGGGGTCCCCCTCACAGATATTCATATTGATCCAGGCATGCCTCTATTAATTGTGCTCTCAGGTGCAAGTGTTGCACTTGACTGACGTTGTGTTGTTTTTCTTTTTACAACTTGAAAGTTTGTGGCAATCCTGACTAGACCAAATCTATCTGCTCTATTTTTTCCCAGC